>CM014087.1:14185192-14412226 GCA_004119915.2 Collichthys lucidus
TGTGTTGTTATGCTGAGGTGTTTATGCGACCATTGTGTGGAGGCTTGACCATATGGGCTGATTTACAGCCATTGTAAATAGAACTCAACACTCCTGTGCTGTTAATGCTGTAGAACCTTAACCCACCCCCCAAAACCAGTCACCCCACCACCACGCCGCTCCTAACCCCCCACCTCTGTTTGTCACCCACACTGTATTGACAGCTAATTCTGTTATATTATATAATGGAGATAAGCAAAAGGGCTTACACATGCTTCTCACAGGCGTCTGCAAAGTGTCATTTCCTTTGTGTTGTGGCTTTGCAGTGACGGTAATGTAACACACCAGAAGAAACTGCAACGTTAAGAGCTTGTGTAGGTTTAAATAAAAATAAAAAAAAGAAATTATTATTATTTGATGAGCTGTAGTTTGTCTAATCTTAGGAGTAGGTGCAGTTTCAGCATCAGGTGCATTTTCTTAAAGGTTACGACCGTCCATGTTGATTTGAATCTTAGCAGTGCAGCTGGACTTTTGAAAAAAAAAAAACGTCCGGTATAAGATGATGGTTGACCATCTTGACCTCAAAAAAACAGTGCAGACAAAACAAAACATGCAGAATACACTGTGTACCAGTGAGGGACGTATAACCGGTGATATGCTTCATGAAGTTGCATAAAGTGGTTACAATTGTGGGCTGTGGTGGGAAATGTCACTACAAATATACCTTTAAAAAAAATAACGCAAACGTTTAACTTTGAAATATGTACGAGCACGCCAGGGACTTTTTTTCCCCAAGTGGTTTAAAATGTGCTCAGATCTTTGAAATACATACAAGCAAACATTGTGCAAGTATAACACTTTAATATTCAGTGTTCAAATAGTTATAAGTGCTAATGCATTCATATGTACGCACCACTGTAATGTAATGAAATGTAACTGAAGTTGTCAGATAAATGTTACGGAGTACAATATTTGCCTCCATAGAATGGAATTACTTAAGTTAAGTATAGGTATCTCAATATTGTACTTATTAAACAGTACAATATTATGATTATATGTATGAAATACATTTACAGCACTGTATTTTTCACTCATATGAGCTGTATTAGAGTAGAACCAAGTATAAATTGATCTATAACGAGATCTGTAATCTAGAGTTCTAAAGAAAAAGCTGCTGAAGTTGAGGTTTAAGAACAATGCCTAAGGAGCGGATGTGGCCAACCTGACAGCTTCTCAGCCCTCACAGTGCCACACTGTTTTCGTGACACTTTTCTATTCAGCTTTTCTTTTTTTTCCTTTTGGCCCTCCACCCTCCGACTTACAGGTATGCATTCCGCAAACATTACCTGTAAATGATCCTCTACATAAAGCTTGCCCTTGGCAGGACCTGAGAAATGTGGACAGCAGTGGAAATGTTCCTGTACCCCTTGGCTTTAATTTCATAACCCTGTCTGATGCCAAATTGTCCTCAGTGCTATTGCAATTAGGTACCATGCCAGAATGTGAAAGGCACCTTATACTGTGCATACAAATGTATTTACCCAAGCCTTTTAATCTCCACCTTTCTTATTATAAACATACACCCTTTTACTATATTTACAGCACTTAATCAATGGGCAGCTACACTCCACTTCACTGCATTTCTCCACCTCCACCTTGAAACTAGTCATCCCTGTGGAGTGTGTTTTGGCAGCGATGAGAACCAGGATTAAGCTGCCGCTGAAAACGTTCAGTGAGATTTTCAGGTACAGAGTAATTCTCTACAGATGGTACAAACCTGCGGCGGCGTACTATCATATGGTTTCCTGTTTGCTCTGCACACATAGCAATCGAGAAGGATGTTCGGAGAGAGCATACCTGAGTGTCTCAGGCAAAGAAGCAAACTTTTGCCAGTGACAAGATGATTTTGGATTTTGCTGCTTTGCGTGGCTAATCATGCAGCGCCCTAAATCTCATGACACGTTCTAAATGAAACCCGGGGCCAGTGCCAGCACGAGGGCGCTCTACCTGCACGAGCTCTTTCCAGGTTTGCTTTGCAGTCTAGCAGCAAATAAATGAGCTGACATGTCAGTAAGCTTCCAGTGGTTCCAAGTAGATTTTGCCTGTGAGGAAGTGTCACCTTAGAATCTGATTGGTCAGGTATATTTAATCACAATCAGAGCTATTAAATAAAGAAATCATCCTCCTTCCTCTTACAAATTAAAAGTTCAATTTGTCATCGCTCAATCCAACATGGCCATGGGTTTTGTTGCTACAGCGTGGCTTAGCTTGGCCATGTGGCTAATGTTAGTCAGTTCACTTTCTAAATCACCCTTCTCTTCTGGTCTTATTGCGTTATTAAGCTTCGTTTTAGCATCTAGCACCATCCTGTAATTGTTTTGCATGGACACAGTAGGATATTTACAAGAGACAAGAGATTTAAAAAAGAATCATCAAAATCGACGCAGCAGAGGCCGAGATATCCTGACTTTTATGCTCTAGTGTGGCTCAAACTCCAAGAACGCTACGTCCTACATTTCCCATAATGCAACTTGTTTCTGTCCTTCAATTTCTTTCCTTATTACAACTTTCTGTCACAATTTTCAAACTCCAAACCCCAGTTGTTATTGGAGGATTTCTGTCAAGAAAGTCAAGATAACCCTAATGACATCATCAGGGTTACAGATGACATCCTACAACTTTTCTGACAGTCTTGAGTCATGAGACGGGTCAGCTGACTTTGATGTGTGTAAAATAGGTGGCATGTCCTTTTAATCAAGCGATCTTTCACTGGAGGGACCAGACACTGTATGTCCATCCAAATAACATCATTTAAGAAGAGAAAGTACGTGACAGAGCCCAGCAGCTGTTGCTCCACCACACATTTTAACCTCCTTTTCAGGTCATGATGAGCTCTGTAGGAAAGAAGCTGCAACTCTGACAGCTTCTGTCTGCCTTTGATTGTGGATCTAATTCCACCACGTGTCAGTAAGGTAACACGGCACAATTACAGTATGAAATGTTCTTAAATGCCTTTGTTTTGTTGTGCGCTTCACTGCTCAAAGCCATTTTGTATTCCGTTTTCCAATAAGATCTTTTCTACCTCATAATATTCCTCCAGCTATTTAGCTGCTAAAGTTATTTATCTCCCTGCTTCCTCCTGCAGCACAAATTGCAATCTGCTCTCTTTCTCCCAATCATGTTTGTGTCTGTAAGAGCCTCTCCAATCAGTCTGTCAGACAGACAGACAGACGAGTGTCACACCTGGCTCTATCTGACACGTGTTCAGAGTGGCGAGCATACAGCTGACAGCGCAGATAAACATATGATCGCGTTCAGCCACCCTGATGCACCCATAACCTTATCTGTGATCATACACAGCAGATAAAGACAACACTTCGTCGCCTGCGTCTGCTTTTACAGCTCAGCTGATACCTCATAGTTCCCAAAAGTCATCTTATTTAGGAAGTGAGATCATCCGGCAGAATTTTTTTTTGACATTTCTACACTGCATTAGCGACGGTTTGGCTTTGTCCCGGGTTCACAGAGATCAGGGCTGATTTTCTACTCATAGAAGGCAGCTGTTAAGAAACAATGCAGCTGTATGGAAAAAAAAAATAGGGACACATTTTTGCACTCTGAGTCAAGATAACGTTCTGTTCTTGCTCTCTCCAATATCAGGAAATCCCCGTACAGTATTGGACAAGCACATTTGTATTACTTCTGCTTAGTTTTTCATTTTTTTTTTCTTCAGAGGAAATTAGCAGAAAATCCCCTCAGTAGCAATAAGGATCAGTATCCTCTCTTGTCTTTGATCTGCTTTGTATTCACCATGCGCGCCACGCGACCTCCTTCTTCCAGTGACCTTGACTTTAAGTATGAAACACTGATAACCTCCATCTCTCGGTCCTAACTGCCCCTTTTTGCCCTCCTCCACCCAAGTCAATGTGTTCTCCCGTTCCCCTGGTCTTTCGCAGAATCTCTGACAACCTCATCCTCTCTCTTTCTCAGATCATTTGCATTCGCTTTGTTCTGTGCAGATTAAGGTTGCACACTGATGAAGGCCCCCGGAGCCTCCAGGGTCTCGGGGTCCTCGCAGTCTCATTTTTGCATTTGTTCGCCGCACTTCTCCATTTACTCTCTATCTCGGTCTGAAACCTCTGCTTCAAGTGTGTTTGGATCACATCCAGCGCAGTTTTTTGGGAGAGGAAATGTGAGCTCATGTCTAACGCTTCTGTTCCCGACACTGACAGCTTTAGTTATACGCGAGACACGCGTCAGATCTTTTAAAGAATTCCCACGTGGTTTTCAAACCTGCATCAACAACAGCTTTCCTGCGTTACAGTGAGGTTACATGGCACCTCGGGGGAATACATTAAAACAGGTTAGCGTTGGAGTGAGTGTGTTTTTCTGGTCATGCTTTGCCTGAAGTTCTCTTTTGGGGGTTTTAACCAAACCGAAATGATTGTCTGAGGCTGATTGAGTAACAGCATTTCCCGTCGATGCAGCACACGTTGGCACTCATTGCAGAATTCTGAAACCTGTTGAGAAACTGACACAGGATGTGGGAAGTGAAGTTGCTTTTCTGTGTGTGTGCTTGTCTGTCTCAGAGCAAAAAGCAGGAAGTGTGTGAACCCATCATCTCCGTCTAGTTTACGCTGACTAATTTCATCAGTCTTTCAAAGGCAGTTAAGTTGATTTGTCTTCTAATGAGTCTCTCATTCAACAGCACCCAGCAGTTGTATTCATCTAAAACAAGGTGTGATCTGCCTTTAAAGGGGCCCTGCAGTGGTTAAGCGTTGCACTTTCAGAAAGTTGGAAGAATTTTTAAAAAGAACAGCCAAAATCAACACAACAGAGGCTGAGATATCCTGATTTTTCGTCCTGCCAGTGGATCCTACACTTCCCATAATGCATCTTTCCATGACACCCTTTATGCCTTATGGACCTCTATCTGTTTAAAGGTTAGGGCTAGGAGCTGCAGAGAGGGAGGAGCTATTTTGTTTCTGACAAGTTCCGTTCAGTTTCTCCTGAGACAATGTTGCATAATCACAGCTGTTACGCTTGCACAGCACAGACTGAAAAGAAACCCTGTCGCGCGAAAGTGACCAGTTGCCCTTTTTTTTTTTTACAGAGCAATTTTATCCAATGGCCTGAGTGCGCCCGTTTGTACGTGTTCGTGGTCACTTCAGCGTCTGCCTGATCCTAGGATACCAGAAACTTTCTCTCTCTCCTTTTTCCTCTCCTCTCTGTGCGTTAATATATAAAATAATCTCTTTGCTCTGACGCAATTGCGCTTCCTCAAAATTCATCATGCATTCTGTCTAATCATGCAGCCAGTACAAAATGTGAAACAATGGGTTACAAAATATCTGATTTTTTGATCGAAAGTAGATAGTACCAGGTTGTGTACATAAAAACTACAACTCCCAGGATGATTTAAGTCAGAAACCTGCTTGAGATACTTGGGTCACTAATGGATGCTGAAAGATTGCACTACACAGAAAACTGAAAGATTAATCTGCAGTTTAAATGAATTAATGATTAAAGTATGATATGATTCTGAGTCAATTTTGGAGTTTATTTTATTTTACTAATGCAACAACAAAGTGTTTTGAATTCCTAACCGTAACTGAGGATCATGGGTATTGTAGTCTTTTGACCCATTAGCTATGAAACAAAGTAACCTATGTAGGCTAACATTTGGGGAAACGTTACATTACAACATTTTAAAATAGGAATTCAGGCTTCCTGTTTGCAACTCTGTCAAGATGATCCTGATGACATCACTAGAGTTATTTATCAAAGCCACAAAACACATCATCCAGCTTCCTTTGCCACTCGTGTTTAGTAAATTAAATTAACTCAGATGTGTGAAATTGGTGGACTTTCCCTTTTATATCAACGCTAACCAACAATGCCGTTAAAATGTAACAATCGACAGAGCGCACGTTTAAGCTCAGAGATCACAGGCCAGGTTCACGTGGGTCACCATTAAATATTTACTGCATCATCCTGTGACTCTACCTTTTTTATCTTTGACTTGTTTCTTTTAAGAATCCCGTTAAAAAATAATGTGCTTGTGTATTTGACCATCACCTTTATGGACATCCCCAACCCCCGACCTCAAGGCATTGAATGTCCTTCATTACCGCTGTTACTCATCACCTCTCATCTTCCCATCCCCCATCCTTCATCCTTCCTCTCTCACATCTCTCTCTCCCTATCACTCTGCCCTCGTACTGTCCATTCTGTGCTCTACTCCCCCACCACCACCACCACCACCACCACCACCACCCATCCCCGCTGTCCCTCCTATTAAATCTCCCTTCTCTGGTGTCACTGTCCCTTTCTGTCTCGTTGCCCTGGCCTCATTTGTCCTCGTCCTGTGGCTCTCTCTCATTCTCTCATTCCCGTCTCAATAAATCTCCCGTTCTGGCCGCCTTGTTGTCCTCTTCTCATCCATATCCACTTCTTCTCTTCCTTCTCTCTTCCCCTCTGTCTGCTGCTCAGGTTAGTTCACCTATGGATCAGCCTTCATGTCAGAAACCCAGGGGACCCCACATCGACACGACTGACATCCCCATCAAGCTCAGTCAATCCACGCTGACACCGATGCGCTGCATGCAGTTGTAGATCAGCGAAGGCCAAGGGGTCAAAGGTGAAAGGTGACCACAGACTACACGTGCTGAGGTTAAAAGGCTTCGGGAGGGGGAGACTGGGAGGCTACGAGAAGAATCAGGGTTCAGGAAGGACGGTCTCAGTCACAGACAAGAGTCAAGGGGGTCAAAGATGATGACATCACATGTAAAGCTGAGGAAGGAGAAGGGGAGTCTGGCCGAGTACGAGTCACAGATGAAGGGTAAGTCGCTCTGGATGTGCATGTGTGTGCATCGCGCACTCGTCTCTGTGCGCTTCTCGGGCCTTTATCACACTTGCTGTTCATGCATGTGCGCTCGACTCCATGCATGAATGCATAGAAGACAGCGCATGCGCATTCATGCATGAACGTGTGCTCTGCAAAGTCATCCAGCCATAAACTCTCACTGAATGTATGCATTCAAAAATGTCACACGGTTCCCCTTCTTAAGTCACAGACACCATTCTTCGGAGCTTAATGACAACACAGGAACATTTTAATCGAAAACAACGTTTTCACATGACAACAGCAGAGTGTGTGTGAGTGTACATGTGTTGTTATTTTCTGTGTTTTTGTGGGTGCATACCGTGGCTCTCTGTACTGTACTACAAGCGTGTATTTTTAGCCAGTATTAGTGATGCTGTCTCCTCACATCCAGTCAGCCTCGGGCTGTGTACTCGCACACAGACAGAGGAATAAGAGTAAAGTGGGGAAAGAGGGTTGCTGACTGACCGAAGGTGGGGAGTCAGGGGGTGTGGGTGGGTGAGCGAGGAAGAAAAAGAGCAGAGAGATGGTAAAAAAAACAAAAACAACAAGAGGCGGAGAGGTGGTGTCATTTGAGGGGAATCATGCTTGTATTAGCATTTTCAAAACAGAGTGCAACGCAGGGCCACGTCGCCACTGGCTTAGCTGTGTTTGCATACAAGCTTGTCAACATGATACAAGGTTATGTCGGGTTATTACAAGAGCTGCGTGTTATTATCAGCAGCAGTCAAACCTTTAGCTGACAGCATGGACGGCTTTTTGTTCATCCTCTCCTCACCCGAACGAGGAGCTGCACACATAGCGAGATTACTCAGGCGAAATGTGTGACATCGTTACAAATTTTCTAATTGGATCGTGATTAATTTGATTATTGTGTGAATGAACACTTCCTCACGGAGCAATGTCTGACCCCCAGACATCACAGGTCTGAAAGTACAGCGGCGTGTATAGACACATCATTAGTTTCACGGGTGGACACTGTATGTCTGTGCACGCACACATCTGCAGGAGGGAGGAGGGAGCAGGTGTGATGTGCATGGATCTTTTATTTTATTAAAATGAGTCATAAAGATATGAAATACGCACACAGCACACCATCACAGGGCGACACTTGTGAATAGATGGACATTAAAGAGGAATCCGATAAATCAAAACTTAAAAAATAATCACTTTCCTGTGTTTGTGTCAGTGTGTGTCCAGGGTTATAAGCATGTATTAACTTTAATCACTGTCTTCCTCTTCATGTCTGTTGTCTCTGTGTGCGTCAGACCTGCGGGCCCAGCTGACAGACCAGATCAAGATTTTAGACTCTCAGGTGGAGGTGAAACAGCAGCAGCTCTCAGACCTCTCTGAGTTTCTCCGGCGTCGAGGTGACATCGAGGCCGAGTACGCACGAGCCTTAGACAAACTCACAGAGAGATTCACCCACAAGACTAAGAAGTAAGTGCACGGGGAGTTGCACGGGTGTCTCTGTTTCTCAGGTGATTCGAAAGTGGCTCACTCTCAGTGGTTTTCTTTCAGGAAGGAGCAGTGGGGTCAGTCCGTCTGTCAGGTCTGGACCGTTTTGCTGTCTCAGACTCGTCTGGAGAGTCGGGAACATGCAGCGCTGGGTGACACCTGCTGCAACACGCTGACGCAGCGGTTGACACACAGCACGGAGGACACACACCGCCTGCACAAACGGGTGAGTGGATGTTTTGGCGTTAGTGGTTACATGCGCAAAGAAAAACAGACACACTAGGTACATAAAGGACTTACAGTGAAAGGTACAGTGCCATCACAGAAGTTCTTCCCCCCAGAGAAATCCAAATTCTTGATTTTCCATCAGAATAATTCTTATTTTGAAGGACAACTTATCATTCCTCGTGTACAAGTTACTGATTGTATTCAATGCTGAGCTGCGGAGAAAACTAGATGCAGATCTGACTGAGAGTGACAATGATGGTGAGTGTAGTTTGAAAACTGTCCTTTGTAAACGGTAAGGGCGTTTTGCAACCTAACCCTAAGGGCACATTCAGACATCAGGATTCGGTGCTGCAGCAAAATGCAGGATTTTCCATTCATTTGAATGGGGATGGTGTGTTTTGTCTGCAAGAAAGCAGCGACCTGCAGGAGAGAATTTGGAGCTGTCTGAAATGTCTGAAACTGTGGTGCATTCATGGACTGCACTCTGATACTCTACCTGCTTTGTTTATTTCATGTTCCCAGCTTCTAAATCTGTGTCTGGCTCACAATTTACGCTGCAAAATTGCACCCCTGCACAATCCTGTGGCAATTTGCCGCAGCCCCAGTCTGAATGTAAACTTCAACACATGTGTACCTGTGCATGTAGCTTTACATAAAAAAAAGTTAGTAAAAATATGATTTTTAATAGAAACAGCCAAAATCATAAAAATAAGTATGTAAGAAAAGAGAACGTGTCTTTTTTAAATCAAGTATTTGAGTATTTCTGTAGACAGATCACTAAACCAATATCAAG
Organism: Collichthys lucidus; assembly: GCA_004119915.2. Lineage (NCBI taxonomy): Eukaryota > Metazoa > Chordata > Actinopteri > Sciaenidae > Collichthys > Collichthys lucidus. The sequence continues at coordinate 14,194,534 of CM014087.1, forward strand.
TTACACTAATAAACGACTGAAATCACTCCTTCTGTCAGCTCCCGCCTGTCAGCAAAATAATCTCATTGCTTAAATTTACAAAACATAGATTCATTTTGTAGTTTATCACGACGCAGTTGTTACTCGACAGCCTCGGAAAGTGAACACGCTCTCCAAATAACACAATGAAGAAGTCTCTCTTATGAAACGCCCCTTCATGTCTTTATCCTGTTATCCATCTTGGTACCGCAGCAGCATCTGCAGTCTCATTCATTTTATAAAGTACACAGACTCATCTTGTTTAAATCACAGGTTGTCAGACACGCTCCCCGTACCTTCTCATAGCCGAAAAGTGAACAGAATTTTAATTGAGCTACTACAGTCATTTCAAAGCAGCTAAGAGGTGTTGTTAGGCCCGACGCCAGGCAGAGCAAAGACCTTTTAACTTCTCTAAAATCACTGCCAACACCACACTGTTAGCATTAAAGTAGCTCCGTGCTGTTATTCTAAATATCAGTACAAGTAATAATGATTAATTATCAATATACATGAAATATTTGCTTTCCAGCCGTGTATTAGTATTGTATTTAGTTAGCCGACTTCAATAAGGCAAACTTCTATTTATTCTACTTCTATTAGCCAGCATGCGATTAGCTTAGCTTAGCATAAAGACTGAAAGCAAAGACAAGCAGCTAGCCTGGCTTTGTCTAAAGCTAAAAAAATCCACCGACCATCACCGCTACAGGTGACCGACTGACATGTTTATATCTTGTTGTCACCCTGAGGTTTTCAGGGAACTAGCATTAAAGTCCAGCACGTAAAACAACTTTGCATTTGTATGTTTCAGTTCTCATATGGATTAGACGAGATATGAGTAGGGATGGGAATAAATAGATTTTTACGATTCCGATTCTATTATGGATTCTGCTTAACGATTCGATTCTTTATCGATTCTGCTTAACAATTCGATTCTTTTATCGATTCTCATTTGGGGAAAAAAGGAGAACAAACACTTTGATCAGCATCATCTAGAGGAGTTATTGAACTGGAGCGAGCGATGCAGAAGGCATTTGTTTAATGTGAACTGTTATAGCATGTTTGACAAAGAAGCACATGGCGCTAACATGGTAGGCCGTGTGTTATTTACCTTCCCTACTAACCGCAGAGGTGTTCATAGCCTGGCTGCTGCTGCTGCTAGGTTTAGATTCATCTCCAGTCTGAAGCGTGTCAAAAACACGACATTCATTTAAAAATATTGCATGTTGTGTGCGCAAATGTTTCTGCATGTTCGTCATGTTCCCTCCCGACGCTGTTAGCTCTACTTTGCAATGATTGCAAGTCGCCCTGTTGCATCTGTTTTGGTAAAATGCAGCCAAACTTTGTGGAGTGTTTGACATTGTTTACTACTGATTCCACTGCACGTGCCAAACTTGCGGAAGTTACGTGACGTAATTCGTTGTGCTTGCTGGAATCGAGCAACGTGATTTGTGCTTTCTGGAATCGATAAGAGAATCGTTAGATAAACTGCCAAATGATTCCATGGAATTGAAACAAACGGAACCGGTTCTCAACAAGAACCGGTTCTCGATTCCCATCCCTAGATATGAGATTAGAAGTTAATTCATTAATTGACTTTAGAAGCGCTATTTGTGAACACTAGTGTATGTTATTATTCTAATCTAATCTAAGTCTCCAAACTGTCAAACTATTTAAAATAATTCAAATAATTATTTTATTCGGTTATTCGGAGTGTCAAATGTTTTTGTCAAACTGTCTGCGTCTTTAAATTGCAGAGCAAAGAAGTTGGCATCCAGATGCAGGATGAGCTGCTAAAGGTCACCACTGAGCTGCAGACGGTAAGTATTTTATAACGGTATTATATTAATCCAAAAAAATATTGTAATAATTCACGGACACTGACTGATTCTGCTGTGTGATGTGTGCTAATAAAGGCTCTGAAGACCTATAACCAGTACCACATGGACTGTCTGATAGCCGAGGGGAAACTGAAGGAAGCCGAGCGGCTGGAGGAGAGGCACACCGGCAAGTCATCTGAGCTCGGCCTCGGCCAGTCAGGAGGACAGAGGCGGAGTTCCGTCAAGAAGATGGAGAGATTAATGGAGAAAGTGAGTGTGTATGTGTGTGTGAGAGAGAGAGACTAGGTAACAGGAAGTATCTAAGTGGGTTTCCTGTTTGTCTGTGTTATAAACTTCATAATGCTGTAAATGCATATCTCTCTTTATCGTTGTTCTTGAGTGAGATAGGGCAGATATGGGCACACACGATAACATAATGTGAAGATGTTGGGTTCTTATGTATGTTATCTTCTCTTCTCGCGTGTGTGCATGCACAGAGGCACGGCAGAGTGCAGGAGACCCAGCTGAAGTGCACCAAGGCTCGCAATGACTACCTGCTGAATCTAGCAGCAGCCAATGCGGCCATGAACAAGTACTACTTACAAGATGTCAGCACGCTGATCGACGTAAGAAACACACAATGACACACTGTCTGTCTGTGTGTGTGAAACGCTGCAATATGGACAGAAATAATCAAATAGTTTGGATTTCTGAATTCTTTAAACCCTTTTCTTCTCTGTTTTTCCTCCCCCGCTTCATCATTGCTTTTCCACCACATCATTTCCATCCCTTCCATCCCCATTTTCTTCCTCCTTCCATCCATCTTTTCTCTTGCCTCCCACCTGGCCAGTGCTGTGACCTGGGTTTCCATCTGTCCATGGAGAGAGTGATGAAGTGCTACCTGGCCAGTAGGTGGCGCATCCAGAAGACAGAGGAGACGGGGCTGAAGCAGCTGGAGACCGCCGTGACGTCCCTGGACCAGAGTGGAGACAGAGATGCGTTGCTACAGCAACACGACGCCGCCTTCTGCCTTCCATTCAGATTCAACTACCATCCACACGAGGGAGACCAGGTGAAATCACTGTGCCTCTGGTGGAGGTGTATGTGTTTCCGTGACAGCCCAAATGTTACTTTTTGTTACATTCACAGGTATAGCACCTATTGTTTAGGTGAAGGCTCGTGAATACGCAACATGAATTGTTGTGGCCTGGCTGGAGCCCATTTTAAATCATGATCAATGGCCGGCCACCAAACAATGTATAATAATAATAATTATTAAATACTAAAGAATAATTTGGACTCAGTTTGGCAGTTGGAGAGTTTTAAAACAAATCATAAACTTAGTGTTTTTAGCCATTAGCCAGTTGAAGTTTAGCACAAATTCCACATAAAAATATAAAAATTTTATTTGTTTCAGTTATAAGAAAATTAATTTGTAGGCTTTGAGACTTTTGAACTTTGGACAGAGGCCAGGCTAACTATTTGCACCGATTTCTAATCTTTTATAATTGATTTGACCGATAATAATGAATAATGTGACTCGTTTTACAGTTACAGTTCTGTTGGAGAGTTTTAAACCAACTCACAAAGTTAGTGTTAATTACAGTAGCTGGCCAGCTACCCTAATAAAATCTGTTAACGCCATTGTTATTCCAGCCAACTAAATCAACAGTCGTCGGCTAGAGATGACTTCCTTTTAGCCTTTCCTTTACTTAGAGATCCAGTTGCAAAAATGTCTCAAAAACACATTTTGAGATTGTAAACTGCATTTTTGTGTCGAGTAAAAGTTCCAGACACTGCAGCAGTAAGTACGCATGGTGGTGATTGTCGGCTTTCAGACCTACTGTGAAGCAATCACCGACTTCAGTGGGAAAAGATAAGAATGAGTGCACTTCTGTTTCTTAGAGCTAGACTGTTAAAATGCAAGTCTTAACTCTACCCTGTTAGGTTTATAATGTCAACTATATGTGTACCATCCGGCTATTTTAAAGGGCTATATAAACAAGCTTTTATTTTGATTTGATTTAACATTGTGACACCCTGTTGCTTGTTGTGCATTTGTTGCTTATTTCAGGTGTGCGAGGTGAGTGCGGAGAGCCAGGTGAGGTACGAGCTGGAGACCAGGTTCCAACAGCTTCAATCTCGACTTGCTGCTGTTACCTTGGAAACAGAGGAGGTCAGACAATTCACAGCTTGTTTCCATAATGATCTGTCCGTCCCTCAATAAGCAAGGGACAAACCTAAACTATGAACGATGTGAACCTTAAATATTTGAAATTTCTTAAAAATATTGAAGCGTGAATGAGCTGAATTACCAAAATCTGTCCTCAGGTCAGTAAAACGCTTAAAGCCACACTCACAGCTCTGCTGGACACTATGTGTGAGAGCGACTGTAACCCCTCCCCGGACGTGCCCAGCAGCCTATCACACGAGCCCCCTGGAGGAAACGCTGCCCCAAAACTTACACTTGCCAAGCGTCGAGCCAATCAGCAGGAGACAGAGACCTACTATTTTACAGTGAGTGATTGCAGTTGACTAGAGGCGGACAGCATGCACGCTTAAATGTCACTTTACTCTTGAAGACATTTGTTTCAATAGATACTCTTCAGTCAATTCTACGGGATAGTCACCTTGATTATTAAATGCTGTATGAACGTCTCAATGAGAAATGATATACAGTACGGAACCATCATTTTCTTCTGTCAGACTGACAGACCTCTGTAAACTCAACACATTGTCTTAGCTTAAGTCATTTCGTTGACAGTGCTGCACTCACTGACTCATTCATTCTCTCCTGACACCAGTTCAGTCTCGTGTCAGTAATGGCCTTTTGAAACGCAAATGAAACGGAGTGCTGCTCTCTGTCCTTTGCTGTGATGATTGCATGTGTCGCTTTCAGATGCTGTGCTGAAATACTCATTTCTCGTTTTGTTTAATCGGTTGTTTCAGAAAGTGAAGGAGTTCCTCACCAGCAGTTCTCTGACCTCCAAGCTTCAAGCCAAACATGACCTTCTACATGATGCCATACAAAAAGGTATCCTGGTGCTACAGTACGGTGTTAGATGATGGGGAAGGGGAATGCAATGCAACTCAACCACCAACAGTCTGAGCTGAGATTTGGGTTTGTTATGTCAAAGGCTGCTAATGAAACTTCAAGCCACTAACCTCAAGCAGCAGATAAGCTGTTTGGTCAGCTCATTGTTTCGACACCACACCTCCAGATTTCTTTCATTTTAAAACTTGTGGTCTTCAGACCCAACCGACACTGACTCAAGTGACATTAGGGCGTTCATAAGCTTTTACCCAGCTCCCTCTGGATACACAAAAGGCTTTACAGAACACTTTACACATGTAGTAGTACTGTAAAGTTACTGCAGACTTTAATATTGCTGCTCATTGTTTGCACCAGCACCCTGAACCGTACCTTACTTGTTTTCTGTCTCTTTCTTTCCAGCCGAGGCGGTCGACAGTGACCCTTCCAGGTAAACAGCGTATTCACATAGAGTGTAAGAGTAAAGAGAGTATGACTGAGAGAGGCACAGAGACACGGAGAGAGCAGAGAGGACAGACGAGGAAAGAGATTCAACAAATTTCAACCAAAATGCAATTTTCTATTATGCATTAAAAAAGCTGATTTTTTACTAAACATGTAAATGATAATTAGATCGTGAGTATTAACATCATGGATTTAAATTGGCATTTTATTTATTATATTTCCCAGAATGCAATGTGCTCGGTCAGTGCGTGTTCGGAAGTCCAGGCCTGTTTCCCAATTCTGCCACACACTCTTCACCACAGACATAGTCTCCTACATACAGGTAACACTCATGCACACACACACACACACACACACACACACACACACACACACACACACACACACACACACACACACACATGCAAATAATATATTTTTTTAAAGCCCCCCGCCCTCCAGTGTACTTACTGCTGCCTTCATGTGTATGGTCATGCTTCGAGCTTATACCGCTGGCTTTCTCTCCTTTCAGTTCCCCCCTTTCCTCCCTTTTATCTCCTGCTCTTGTGAAAGGGATTAAAATGCACTGGCCTCTTTGCTGCCTCCTCTCTTGACTCCTCTACTTAGTGCGTGTGTGTGTTTATGTGCGCCTCTTCCCACTGCTTCTAAATCTTTATTCCGCTTATTTCTCACCCTGCCTTCTTTTCTAATCTGTGCTTCTTTTTTTTTCCTCTGTCCCCTCTCTGCTCTGCTTGGCTTGCTGCAGGAGAAGAAGGAGAATGTCTCGGACCCAGGTACCAAACCACATCTGCATCTGTGACCACATCTGTACTGCACGCAGACCAGTGGGCTGTTTTCACAGTGACCAGGGCCGTAGCTACCATTGATGCCCCTGAGGTCATGTCCCTTTTAGACCAGACAACAGTTAAAATCAAGGAATAGTTTGTTAATTTGAGAAGTGACTTGATTTTCTCGCCCAGTGTCAGATGAGAAATTTGATACCACTCTCATGTACAGTATGAAGCTAGGACCAGCAGTTAGTGTAGCTTAGCACAAAGAATGGAGGTTGGGGAAAAAAATCTTGTCTGGCTCCGTCCAGAGGAAAGAAAATTTCCACATACCACATATCCCCTTTCTTAAGTTATAAATCCAGTTTTACACAGCTTCATATTTAATTGACAGATACAAGACTGGTATTAATCTTTTCAAACAACTCTCTATTGTCAAAGCGTCAAAGTATTCTTTTAAATGTATTGGATTATTTGTCAGCTGATTCCAGTGTTTTATGGCTGAACATATTTACATTTGAGGCCAACAAAACAGAAGAAAAACAACATGATTAAGTGTCTCCACCAGAACAAAAATGTTGTAATGTCTATAATTCTATAATTGTTACGGGAATTTTTAAAGAGAAACCCTTAAATAAGGAGGATCAGATTCAAAGCATCAACGTTTAAGTTGAATTTATTATTCTTGTACAAGAAGGAGCGTTTCACAGTGCAACACGCTAAAGGGGTTACAGAGAAAAAGGCTCCCTGAGGAGCGTTTACAGTTGGTTCTTATACATTTTCCTAAAGATGGGCCGTCTCAACCCCTGTGAATTGTTTACAGTCAATTTGCATATAATGCATTTCAACAGCTTTCTTCAACATATCACCTAACGAGTAGCCAGTATGTCCCCAATGTCCCTCTCGTACAGTACGCTGTAAAAAAAAAAAAAAAGCATGCAAAATGACACTGAAAAAAATCTGCGAAACAGCGAGTCCGCGAAAAGTGAACCGCGATATAGCGAGGGACGACTGTAAATAGAAACAAACATTGTATAAGTTAAAACATCCAACTAGCTGTGTAACCCTAATTGTTATAACAATAATTACCTAATAATCTTTAGAAAGTTTCCTGGAAAGAACGATGTCATTTGATATTAAATAGAGGTAAAATAAAGACAAAGTTCTTTGAGTTATTTAAACAGTCATTGATTTGCAGAAGAATCTCTTTAAAAGAACTTTCAGTACATCGAAGTGAGCATGTAGCTCAATAAATAAAATGTCAAACAAAATTATGTAGGTATTCAAGGCTCAACTAAAATTGTTGTCTGAGTAGATTTTGGAAACAGAGGGGACTTTGACTCAGGACCTCAGTGGGCCTATTTCAGAAAATTCTGGTTACGGCCTTGGCAAAGCAAATAAAAGAGCACTCAGTGATTTTATTACTCACTCACTGATGTTCCTTGGCTCTTGTAACCCTCTTCCTCAGTTTAATAACTGTTTTCCTTTTCTTCTGTCTCCCTTTGGCTGTTTTTTTTCCTATCTCCATCTCTCAATCTGTCTCTAACATCTCTCCTCCTCTGCTCATCTGTCTTCTCCAGAGCTCTGGGCAGCAGATTCCTGTGGTGGTTGAAAGCTGCATCCGTTTCATAAACCTTCACGGTGAGTCACTTTTTATGATATAGCGATCGATAAGCCTTGCTGAGAGAGCTTTGGGCAGCGAGAATGAGTAGGTGGAAGTTCTTGTTCCTGTTACGTGTGCGCAATCCGGCGTATGGAATATCTTCTGTGAACGTGTCATATAGCGTGAATGTGTGTGTCCCTCAGGCCTCCACCATGAAGGGATATTCAGAGTTCCTGGGTCGCAAAGAGAGGTTAATCTCATCAGAGATGCATTTGAGAGAGGTAAATGAGCTTCTGAAAGCAAACCATATTTCAGTTTTAGATCTAACTGGATTAACGTCTATCAAACCCTTCCATGTTTAGAGAGACCGCACAAGCTCTATTATCCAGTGCCCTCAATCCTCAAACTATATCGAGCACACAACCGAAATCTGCTCTCATGGCAGCAGCATCTTTTAGCTTGCTCGGTGGGAAGCCAGTGAGGGATCATGTCCTTGTTGTTGCACTACAGTTATTCATAACTGTATTAAACCCCAGACTCTATCTGCCTCTTAGGCTGCTAAATACTCCATTGTGTTCTTCTTCTGCCATTTGGTGCTGGAAAAGTAGCATATAGATATATAGTATAGCTGCTTGCTGTAGCCAAGACTGTTGGCTGAACAATGACCTGAAAGATGCTAAAAAGCTCTGTGGATCTGAGGGCCAGTGCAGAGTTCTCTATATGTTGTGACGCCTTTGTTAATTAAACCATTATTACTATAAAAATATTGATTGTAGCTTTCCAGATAAGCAAAGAGTAATTTGTCTATTTAATTACCTCTTTTCTTCCAGTAATGATGATTAGGGGTATGTTGCCCAAAATGCTAGTCATAATGATCTAATTTCATTAATCAACTAATATATATAATAATAAAAAACCTTTTTCTGTAAGCGTACTGCACCTTGTTTCTGCGCACGGACTCATTGAGCTCACACGTTCTGTTTTTCCGCCCTGCAGGAGACGATCCTCTGTCAGACAGCGAGTGTGATCTGGACTCAGTGGCCGGTGTGTTGAAGCTCTACTTCAGGGGCCTCGAGCCGCCTCTCTTCCCTTATGACAGCTACTCTCGGCTGCTGGAGTGTGTCCGTAAGAACCCCCCCCCTTATATTACCTCTACGTGTGTGTGTGTCTGTGTGTGTGTTTCTGCTTTCAGATCATGCAGTTTTTTTCAGTTCTTGTATTGTTTGGTATCTATTCTGCCTCAGTATAGGGAGGGAAAACTATTTTAGTGACTGCTGCCGCTCTACTGATGCTCCACACACCCAAAGCAACTTGTAACAAACACATGCAGTGTGTTGACGCAAGCCGGTGCAACTTCTCCTCTCTCTACTGGTGCATCTCACCGTCGTATTTGCTCCCTGTTGTTATCGCCCTCCCTCTCTTTGTTATTCCCTTAGGCATATTCTGTTTTCCAAAACAGAAACGCTGAGTCACGCTTTGCGCAGCTAATCAAGGTTGCGAACCTGCCTCCAGGTTGTTTACTCCCCATAAATACTTGGATATCCCATCAGTGGCCTAATAAATCTAACCCAGCAGCCACCTCACCTCAGTAGTTTAAGTACTTGTCACAATATTTCTCCATGGTGGAATTTGGGATGATTTGTGCATCTGACAGAGTTTCTAACCTCCACAGGCACGAAGAAACCATAACTGCAGCAAATAAAGTGTGTGCTCCTTTTCTGTGTTTGATCAGAAATCGAGGCGGTGACCGAGAAGGCCGTCCAGATTAAAACGATCGTCTCCACCTTCCCACGGCCGCTCCTCATCGTGCTGCGATACCTCTTCGCGTTCCTCAATCAGTAAGTCGAGGCATAATCCAGTGCGGTGTATTCCATCATCTGATATATCTCTGGTCGTAAAAGTCAACAACTGTGCCAAAAAATAACATCATTGATTGTGTGTGTGTGTGTGTGTGTGTGTGTGTGTGTGTGTGTGTGTGTGTGTGTGTGTGTGTTTTCCCAGTGTGTCTCAGTACAGCGATGAGAACATGATGCAGCCCTACAACTTGGCCGTCTGCTTCGGTCCAAGCCTTCTGAGGGGGTTGGATTCGGATGACGCTGTTGCTAGGCAGCCACAGGTCAATGATCTTGTCAAAACCATGATCCTCCAACATGACATCATCTTCCCAGGCCAATCAGAGCTTCCGGGCCCTGTCTATGAGAAGCACATGACTCTGGAGCAGGAGTACTGGTGAGTCTTTGATATAAACAAAATAAATAAAATGCTGTTAAGGTCAATACTTAATAATGACAAAGTTTAGTGAAATGATCTGGCATGTCAAAAATATAACTGAATATTAATGTAATTCATAGTTATTGTTAAATAATTACATGATTATAACTAATCAGTTTAGGAGCATTCTCGTGCCCTGCATCTTATTTATACACTGCACTGTGGTTGATTTGTTGATGCGTTTATTATATTTCTGATTTTCTTTCTAGTCTGTAGTAATAAAACGTCTGTAAAACGTCTCATTTCTGTCCTTGGATGACTTGTAGTAAATGAATGAATGGTGCCACAGCCTCACATCACCCTGGAGATTTGCTGGTCTTGTTTTAAGACTCTGAGATGGTTCCAAGTACAGAGTGCAGCTTCCCCCTTAGCCCCCTTTTTCATGGCTCATCCTCTTGAAACAGTATTTCATGCTGTGCCAGAGACATTTCTCTGCAGCTCTCAATGCTTTGTGTGAAAACAGCTCAGTACTATTAAGCTGATAGCTCACTAAAACTGAACACAAGCCTCCCGACTACAGTGTCCATGGAAACCTCTAACACCCTCTCATGGGGAATTTAGTAAAACTGTGTGTTTTGTTTATGTGCATGTATATAATATACTTTTGACGTTTGACACAACATCATCAGTCATTTAGTTGTAAATCTGTAGAATACAGGTGTTTAAGGGTTATTTGAGAAATCTCACAACAGTGAAACGTCCGAAGCAAAGTGAGGAATTACAAAGAGAGCCGGTGGTGTGACAGTTGGTCTGTGTGTCAGACAGAAGAGGAACTTTGCGTGACCACGACTTTCGTTTTTCTGCTTGTCTGCAGTGAACCAATCACCGAGGAGGGAGACGGCGAGACTGAGCATCTGCCCAGTGAGGACGGTGAGAACAGCACACACGCTAGAGACAGGCTTCCTTCAGATACAGACTGTGCATCACTCACATTTCCATTTGGACAACTTTAGTGCCTGAGTTGATTACTGTGCACTGTGTGTGTGTGTACAGAGTGGGAGGCAGTGGCTATGTTCGACTACGTGGCACGGTCTCCAGCAGAGCTGTCCTTTAAGATGGGAGAGATTCTCATCCTTCACAGCAAGGCCTCCTGTGATTGGTGGAGAGGCGAAGTAGGAGGGGTTAAGGGACTCATCCCTCACAAGTACATCAGCGTGCTGGAGGGGTGAGTGACAGTTCTACCTCTGAAACTGTTCAAGCAAAACATTTTCCAAAAAGCTCTTCCTTGGACGACAGAAGAGGCAGTAAAAGACTTGGCTCTGATAATTTGCACTACTTGCCTCCCCAATGAGTCAGAAGCTGCTTCAACGAGCATCAGATTTTCTTAATACAATACAGAAACATTTAAACTATACCAGTTTTTTACCAAAGTGAGCGCCACGGCACCCTGCGGTGCAGTAAAGACTGGCAAGGTTTATTTGCAAGAACAAAGAACTGTGAGAATGAGACTCATGTTTTATTGTTTTATTTGCCTATTTAATCACATTTTATCACGTACAAATACTTTATTTTCATAACCAGCTAATTTTACATTGAAGAAATAGAAATACTTATTTGCTTTTTAGATGAGAAGAGTGTTATTATTCTTTCATCCATCCATCTAGCTTGGCGTTCCCAGATTAGATGTCCTATGTAGTCTCCAAAGGGTTAGGCACTCAGGAGGGCTTCCTATTATTATAGCAGATACAAGAGGCTGAAATAAGCTTCCTCCACCGGGTGACCAGGATCAGCCTCAGGAGCTAGGACCTCCAAAGGGAGCTCCAAGTAGAGCATGTTGAAAGGAGCAAGCTGAAGGGTTTCGGGCATCTGATTATTCTTTCATCTGCTCGTTATTAAAGTAGTTGTATGTAGTTTTATGTGCTGGATGATTTCTTGGCCAGGAGCAGTGACATCCTCACAGTGATGAAAAGACTCCTCGATCCCCCATAATTCCCACATTTGCATGGAACGAGTGAGATAAAACATGTTAATTGCCGAGCTTTAGCTGTTTTTTTTGCTGGGTTTTGTTACTTTTGGACAGAGCTTTACACTAAGCTAAGCTAGTATGGAGAAACAGATTTAAAAGAAGACACAGAGCACACACTCTGGGTCAGATCCAGACTCAAGCGGTAGTATTTTTGTACAGCTGTTGCATTGTGTTATATTTTAAGCGGTTTGTATTATTTTGTCCACCCACGATGGATTTCTGCCTCATATTGTTCGAGACACTTTAATTTTACTTCTGTTCTGCTCCCTCCTACAGTTATTTTGTCACTCAACCTTTATTTTTTTGTATTTAAACTTGTACTGGTTGTACTTTCTGTAGTGAAATATGTACCTAATATATCTCCCTCTTCTTCTCCGCCTCCTTCAGGTCAGAGCGAGTCAAAAGAGAGGAAGGAGGAGGAGGAGGAGGAGGAGGAGGAGGAGGCAGCACTGGAAACCTGTCAGCAGAAGATCCACAGACGGAGAACACAACCCGGTATACACACACACACACACACACACTTGAATGCACACTGCAATTTATGAATGCATTCGCACCGCAAGCATAGCAAAACACACACACACGCTCACACAGATGAATGCTCATTTTCACATTACTGCACATGAATGCACATGTTACAAAAAGTTTCTGTGCGCGTCTTGACAGGATGCGGGTGAACAGTGACAGTGCTTCGTTGCCTGGGAGACAGAGAGGAAGTGAAGGGAGCCCCAGTCGAAAGCCGCCAACTTCCCCCGCCACTCGACACCTGCCAGTGTAAGGCATAGACGCATGATAGATCTAGATAGGGCAGCGCAGTTCAGCCTTTTGGCTGAAGTGGTCACTCACAGTATTGCAAGGAAAAGAACTCCCCTGCAGGCCAAAAAAAAATTTTCCCTAGAGACCACGAACTGTTGAAAGGACACCTCCAACTGAAAACAACATCAATCACTCGGATACAAAGAGGTTTATAGCCTCCAGAGATATGGTTGATGAATAATATTGTGGTCACAGGTGGCTTGCTAGAGCAGCCGGGCTTCATTCAGCCCGCCTCAGCGCCACATCTTTTTTGTATTAGTATGGAGTTGGTAAAGGCTGCACTGCCAAGATGCTGGCAGCCGAAGCCACCACACTGAGCTGTAGGTGACACGTCCATGTTTTATGCAGTCTGTGGTTCCGGGTCAGCTCTGTGTAGCTGTTTGTTGTCTTTCAGCTCATTGTTTTGGTGTCATAGCCCGCAACTTTACTGTTTTTGTTCACTCTCACCTGTTCTCATTATCCAAACATCCAAACATCAGACAGCACGTAGTGAACATAGTGAAACATTTAGATATTTCCCTCTGGAGTTGGCGGAGACCAAAAACAGAGCTAAAAGGCAGAATGAGAACTTCAGACAGACGCTAATGCTGCTCACTCTGCTGGATGTGTAAATTGGCAACAGTTTGCCGCCAGGTTCACTATACTAACACATGTCAGTCACAGCATATGTGTTATTGCAGGTGTAAAATAAAGTGTGTTATTTGTAATGGCATATAGCAGCTGAAAGGCACCCTGAAACATTTGAAGGGTGGCAGTGGTGGTTTATCTGTGCTTATCTTTATAGTGTGAGAAGATTGTAAGAAATCTTGCCATGCCAAAACTGAAACAAGGTTCGGTCAAATTTGGCATTCAGAAATCAGAATCTATCTACAGTACATATTTTAGTTATCTCTGTCGCTGTTATATTTTGTCTCACCTCTCATACATTTTGTCCTGTAGGTCTCAGGAGCGAAGACACACTTTGGACAACGTGAGACAGGGCGGCTTCAAACCCCCAGACAGACCTCCATTTGTTCAGGCAGAGAGAACTCCAGTTGACAAGGTCAGTGGATTCATCCTGCTGTCCCAGAATTAAAAAAGGGCAGAGGACAGGCTGAAATCACACCTGTGAGGTCCTCAGATCAGCTCTTTTTAATACTGTAGACTCAGTGTGTAATGTTTCTGATGCTCGAGCACGCCTGTGACACATTTCAGCTTCTATTCCAAGAAGCAGACTGAATACATTTTCTACATAAATCTGCTGACTATAACCCAGAACATGGATCTCATGCAACAAACACAAAGAATGACTGTATTAATCCTCAATAGGGAAATTCTCATATCACATGCTTCTTGGAACAGGATTTGGGGTTCACATAATAAACTACTATGTGCTATCCGGTGAGCTAACACTGCAGTCTTGTCGTAGCACATATCTCATCTGCACGCAACCAGCAGCTCATGTCAAAACCTCGCTTGTTAAGCCGCTTTGCTCAGTGAACCTGCTCACAAGATAACTAGCTTACTGTCCCAGACATCAGCCATTTGTTCTGGTTAAATGTGCTGACACTCCTGAAGCTACATCCTGCGCTGTTCTGGTGTCGAGATGCAGACTCGTGATACAATAACCACGGTTTGAAAGGAAATCGATCTAATCAGACTTTCTGTAACATCTCTCTTTTTTTTCATATCACTGATTTGTGCATGCTGTCAGTTTTCTGCTTTGTAAAGACCTTGCCTTGCTGTGCTTTCCCATGTGTACTTGTGTTGCTGCGTGCAAAAGAAAATCATACACGCTCCAATACATATATAAGATGATATTTAAAATGTAATCGGGGCATCTAAAGAAAAATGTTTGATATGTGGTAAATACATATTCTGGAAAACAAGTCCATCATTTCATATAGCAACTTTGTTATTAAAACATTATAATAGTGGGACACAACAATTCATTCCAGACCGCACAATGCTTCACTCCGTATGACAGCAGGTCGTAATGGTGAAACCCCCCCAGGGCCCCCTCGCTGTGCTCACACACAATTGTTGCTGCATTTTAAAGTAAAAAGAACATCATCAGCTCATGCTGCAGATCAAAATGCAACAATTTCTCATCATAACATCATAAGATGAGAAATAGAGTCTGCAGCGGCACACAAAATAAAATAATGATTCTTTTAGGACATCATAACTGTGATGTTTTTGGTTTAGGTATGTAGAAGTGGCATTTGTTACAATTGGTAATTAGCCCAAAGTCCACTAATCAGATGATTGGCGGTTCGATCCCCGGCTCCTCTGGTCTGCATTTCGAAGTGGACCCCAAAATGCTCCACAAGGCTGTGCCATGTATGAATGGTTACATCCTCAAACTGATGAGCCGTTGGCACCTTGCATGGTGTAAATGGGGTGAATGAGATATGTAGTGTTAAAGCGCTTTGAGTGGTCGGAAGTACATAAGTACAGTCCATTTTGCCATTTAATCCAACAGCTTGATTCTTAGCTTCCTCAGTCCTCTTCACCTTGACCTCTGCCATGGTCTGTCTCTGCTGTGCCCGGCTACTTTACCCACTCGTCTCTCTCTCATTCTGGTGGCAATCTGTATCTCCACGCGCCCCGGCCCTGAAAACCTCCTCTTCCAGGTGGTCCAAAACACCTATGGTTCAAACACTAACACTCCCCCAGCACAGCTAACTGTGAGCTAACAGCAGCTAACATTAAAGTTCACGGCAGGTAGCCAGAAAACTATTTGACCATAGTTGTGTGTGACCTTGTGCCACAAAGCTGACATACTCTAAGAGGTGATCGTATCTGGAGTTTAAAGTTACATGATGACGCCACATTTTCTTGACCTTCCATGTGTCTTTCTCTCTAGGAGATGATAAGCCGCCAGATGAACTCAGTCTTCAAGGAGCTCCTGTCTCGCCAGCCTCCTCTGCAGCAGTCCGCCCTCACCACCCCTGCCGCTCCTGCTCCCTCTTCCTCCTCCTCCTCATCCTCCTCCTCCACCTCTTCCCCTCTTCCTCAAACTGCCCCCGCTGCCAAAAAAGCAGGATTTGGCCTGAGAGGACGGGCCCTTTTCAGACCGGTGGACTAAGAGAGATGAGAGGATGACTGGAATTATTGGAGTTATTATTTGACAATGATGAATATGCTGATGAAGATGATACATTAAGTGGAGATCTTGATTTTTTTTTTTTTTTTTGACACGTGTATAATATTTGCGTCTCTGCCATCTCATAGTGCCACTAGTCTTGGTGCCGTGTTACCGTACGTCCAGTGTGTCTGTTTTCCAGATGGTTTTTGGTCGTTTATGTTTTGGTTGGTTTTTGTTCTCCAGGCTTTTGCAGTTTTTGGAGAATCAGGGATGTGACATTGCCAGTGATATCACCAGACTGACTTTTTAAAGTGGTTGCCATGATACAACAAAAGACTGAAGCTGCCCCCTAGTGGCTCACCCTTATAATGTTTCCTTTATGTTAAAAAACGAAAGCTGATCTGGGGCCTGAGTGCCTTCATATCTATGACATTTATATCACTTGAAAAACGACCTGAACTCTGCATATTATGTTTAAAAAGAAAAAGAAAAAGTGATCTAGGAAGGTGTTATGGAACCCAAAGTGTTCAATATTAAATAATGAAATCATAATGACAGAATGTTTTGAATTTTTTCAAAAGAATATTATTTTATAGACATTTTATAAAGATTTTTTTTTGCAATATTTGTATTTTATGTCAAGTTTGATTTAATTTCAAGATTTTAATGATTTAATGTTCTCTCACCTACCAGATAAATCTGTTAGCTCCTGTTAGGCAGCAGACAGTGTTATGAAAATAATAATAATATAGTGTGTTTTAATTATTTCTTATATTTCACAAATGACTGTTGTCACAAGTATGTGCATATTTCTTTTATCATTCTTTTTTATTTATTTATCATTGAACATTTTGGAGCTCCGTGGGTATTAGCTGGGTTCACTGTAAACAGTTAAGTCGGTACTTTATAGCAGCATGCAGCATTAGCATACACTGACTCGCACAGACAAAGATGAAAAACACATTCCCCTTCATATGTGATACGTGGCCTGATACACAGGCCATAACTCAGGGCTTTTGCAGCGTTAGAGACGGGCTAGCTCAGGTTTGGCTTTTTTTGAAGGAATAAGTATGAGGTTTCTCACTCAGGGCTTTGGTTGACGTACTCTTCAACTGGAAACTGTGCCCTAGCCTCAAGAGCCAAAATGGCCCCCACATTAGAGAGGATTCAGTTAGTGACTTCCTCTGGTTTAAACTGTGAACGCGACGGCGACACTTTGGAGCCACGATCGAAACTCATTCATCCACACACTTTAGCTCCCCTGACTATTATCTCGCATCATCCACAGGTCCCATCCAGATGTGTGCTTCGGGATTTTCGCAGTGCGGTGTACAATTACTAACTGACTCCAAAAACATTTGAAATGTTTTTACATAGCCGATGGCATCTCCCCTCTGTTGTGTTTCAGTATTGGAAATGTAAAAGTAGAATCCTTTTTTTTTTTTATGGATTCTGCTTCTATGATTCAGACACCCTGTTATTCTGGATCACTGTTTGATGATGTCACTAAATTTACTGTGTCCAGTTGTATATGTGGTTAAAAAAAAAAAAGAATACAATAAAGATGACAAAGTGATGAATGATTAAGAAGTTTTCCGTGTATGTAAACTGCTATTGGCTTGCCAGCAAAGTGCAAAGTACATTTGCCTCCTCCAATAGAGCTGGTTGGTTGAACCGGTTGGCTCCAGTCTTTGGTCTTTTGCTCTATGTCAGCAGGAGTTTGTTGTCAGCTGTTCTGTTTTTCTCTTTGCTTGAACTGCTTGCAACTGAAGACATGCAATGCACCTGTGACAAGGCCAAGCAGCCACGGGCAGACATAACTTTGTTTCGAAGGGTCATAAACCAAAAATGTTGGGAGCCTCAGGATTAGGGAAAGTGGAGCATGATGGTTTATTTTTAGGGAACGGATTTTAGTAAAGATCCTGTAGCCTTAGAACGTCTGTGTGTCTGTCTGTGCCAGAAGATTGAATATTTTTAGAAAAATAAAATATCAGAAAATGAACCGCCCACCCGTTGAGTCTGCACGCAAACAGCCTGCATCCTTTGTAACAACATGCTCCAGCAATACAGAATGAAGGGAAACATGTAGACATATCCAGCTTTAACAAGACAGAGTATACTGAAGGTTGCAGGGTGAAGAGATGAGAGACTCACAGAAAAACGAACAGACAAATGACACAAAAGAAATGAGACATGGACCAAGCGCTGGTCACATGTCCTGCAGGGCCTCATATAGTTTAATCTCTGATCATATAAAACACACCATGTTTCAATAAATAAATACATTTTTAGTAAGTGGCTATTTTCCTGCAGTGTATATTTTCATGTGGTGACCTTTAGCCATGCCCCCGCATGCCACTCTCCCAAAACCTCTTGTCATCCCACATAAAGTCTTCTACATCTGCCACTGCTGCTGTATCCTGACTCATCGATGTGTCTAAGTATTCACTGAATTTACACTTGTTATTATTATTATTGCTGTGTATGTTTCTGTGCTGCATTGTTACATTTTCTGTGTAAGGACGGCACCCAAGAGCTGTAACACTATATTTCAGTCCCATCCACTCCTCCTCCTCCTCCTCCTCCTCCTCCTCCTCCTCCTCCTCCTAAAATAACCCCCTTCATACAGCCACCCAAGACACACAAACACACAAGGAATAAAAGGGCACTGTACCACATCAGCACTTCTGCTGCTCTAAGTCAGTGTCAAACACTTCCGATATCCCAAATCAGCTCTGAGGGACATTGTGATTAAGAAGTTGAACTCATCTCACTGACATCTTAGATTGGCACTCTCTGCAGGGCTCCCCTGCAAAAAGGGGTCACTGGATTAAGACAGCACTTTAAGTAAGGTAAGTCAGACATGATTCATCATTTCTACTGTTGCTGTCCCTTTCCTGGATCTGCCTACCATGAGCTCTCAGAGGGGATATGACTCACTGCAGTCTGTCCCCTCGTTTCATGTGTCATGACCGATACATGCAAGTCGGTCAAAAGTCTTCTAATCAAAGACTTTTACTCACGTCTGGTGATTGAAATGAAGCACGTTTGCTAAGGACGCTGACACAGAATGATTAGATTGTGTTTCATTTTGAAAATGTCACTTTATATTTACCAGAGCTGCTATTTACAGATTTTGGTGTGGATTCCTTTTTGGGTGCTAAAGAACAGGTGGCAGTGCTAGTGCTCAGCTCCATGTTACACTCCACATGCCTGCAGTCTGCTGCAGGAGTGTATTTGTGTGTGTGTGTGTGTGTGTGTGTGTGTGTGTGTGTGTGTGTGTGTGTGTGTGTGTGTGTGTGTGTGTGTGTGTGGGTGTGTGTGTCTGAATAGGTTTACACTATTAATGTGCTTGTGTTTTGATCTGAATATCTGTTTATTAACATTTATGTGTCTTCATACAAGCGTGTTCCTTCCTCTTCCCTTCAGCGAGGATGATGATGGTAAGCGATGACTGTCTGGTGGAGTGTAACATTGATGATGACAGTGATGAGGACGAAGGCGGAGAAGAGCAGATGAACACTCCTCCTCCTCCTCCTCCAGAGTTTGCGTCCAAAGCCCCGACCCTGGCTCCCAGACCTCCGACACCAGTGCCCAGACCTCTGACTCCACCGCCCAAAACTCCGACTCCTAGCACAGCCTCCCCTACCCCCACACCTACCTGTCCTGTCAGCAGGGACCCTTATGGTATCAACCAGCACCTAAAGGTTCTCTTTCCCTTCTCCTCTACGTGTGTGGAGCTGCATTTTCCGCCTTGGCAGTGGTGTTGTTAAAAATCAGTACTTTTGCTTCTCATTAAACAGGTTTTCAGCACTTTCACTGTGATATAACATTCCTTTGTTGCTATTCCCATGGCATGCACAACATTTTTCAACACCTAACAGGGTAAGACAGAAGATTCTTCTCGTGATGAAGCCAATTTTTCTGGGCCTCTGTCTTCAAATGTCTGTACGCATGTCAGAAATCTGGATCTAATTTTTGATTCTGCTGTAGAATTTGGCAGTTTTAGTTCTGCTTTTATATATTTGCGCTGTAACTGTCTTTGTGTGAGAATCAGTACATAAATCCTGTCTCATCTGAAGCTGTGAAACACTCACTTACACTGACTTCACTCATACCACCCACTCTCTTGTTCCTTGTCTGTAGGTGGAGGTCAGCGACGTGTTGGCGGAGCCTGCCACACCTCGTAGCATAGACATAGTGTGGCTTTACAGCGTGGTTGGCTTCGAGAGGGCTCGTTTCTGGACGTACCGCTGCCTCTCCTTGCTGCTTGCCGTGCCCTTCGCTTTCCTTTGCGGCGTCTTCCTGGCCGTCCTCGCCTGTCTACACGTCTGGTATGCCTCAGCAAAGATAACGCCGCCATATGTGGGCATGCACGTCAGATGTTGTCATATGCTCACTCATACATCAAATACAGAAGGTATAGATACAGATGTTACCGTAAAGTGGAGTACGGCCATGTTGAGTCGCAATGTAGGGAGCAGCGAGTCGGTGGCACTCTGCAGCCTCGTCGCTAGATGTCTCTAAATCCTCCACACTGGACCTTTAAACTAGGTCTTCTTCTATTACATCATGTATATCAGTCATGAGTAAGGCTGGAGTCAGTGATTATGTTCATTATCATTTAATATATCCAGTACTTTAAATTATAGCATGCATACCACTGGTGCCACATGGCCTCTCTCTAGTGGTACATTGAGCAACCTCTGCAATATATTTTAGAAATGATGACAAAAAGCAAATCATACTATCAAAATACTGCAGCAGTTTAAATGAAAATAAACTACGAGACCACTGAAATACATATTCAAATGCAAATGCATCTGTAATAATATGTATCAGCCTGTTGTGTCATCACATACAGTAAGTGCATGCATCCATGAGTAATTATTAATTATAAATTATTATTAAGTGATGGCACGATAGTAAGCAGAGGTAAAATGAATGGTTAAAAAAAAGTGCTGCAATCCAGGCTTCAAATGGGAAATATTAGGAAGTACGGATTATTGTCCGACAAATTAGCTCTGCTTTTTGAACTGGTTTTATTCAAGATTAATAACTACAGAGAAATCCACCTCCCGTATAAACTGATGATAATAATTATTATTTCAGTTCTCAGCCTGAATTATAATAAGAAAAAAAGATGAAATTGAGGTAGTGATGAACCCTTTAATTCAGGACTCTAGGGGAGACAACAGGCCGATTTTAGAGAATTAAAAAGATACATTTTAACATGACGATATCACACATGCACTGACTCAAAATCTGACTTCTATTTTCTCCTTCCTGGGCTCAGACGCTGCTCTCTTTAGGTGGAAACATTTTAAACATGTCACACATATCCGGTCCAACCCTAATCAGTCATGTCATAGCAGGTATGCGACTGAACCACCTGCTGTGACTGAAGCATCCGCATCCATCAAACGTCGACTGTTCTTATAGCACGAGATCATCAGAAACCTTATGCAACAAATACCCAGTGCTCATCACTCTGTGACAAACGCAATGATGAAATCATAGAGATGGGCTTTTTTAACCAATAATAAATAACTTAGTCAACACAAAATGTGACGGAAAGAAGCTTTTCTTTCAACACAGTGTCAACCATATGAGAGCAGTGTGGTAATATGAAGCTGCAGCCTTCAGGTGATTAGTTTAGCATAGCAGAAACACTTGAAACATGATGAAACAGGTGGCCTGGCTGGCTGTCTGCTTCTGATATATCTTGTTTATTGAAA
Organism: Collichthys lucidus; assembly: GCA_004119915.2. Classification (NCBI taxonomy): domain Eukaryota; kingdom Metazoa; phylum Chordata; class Actinopteri; family Sciaenidae; genus Collichthys; species Collichthys lucidus. The sequence continues at coordinate 14,216,096 of CM014087.1, forward strand.
TACCAATAAAAGTTAGGGGGGTTTTGATCTTATCGTGATGTTGCCAGGTAACCAGCAGAAGCTCTTTTTGCACGTTGGTTTCTATACAGCTTAAACAAACGGACATAATGTGTTAATTAGTGAGCTCTAGAGGTCCAATAGTCTCATTGCATCACTGTTGGACAGAGTGAGGGTAGCTGTTTCCTGTTTTAAGTCCTTCTGCTAGAGGTGAAATAGCCTCAGGCTTCTTTCAGAGTTTAAAAGGTGAAAACAATCTGTCAAGACGTTCTTAAAAAGATCTCTTTGGTGTCATGGGTTACCATTCGGCTGTCTGTCTCATCTCAAACTTCACAAACAGCATGAGTTTTGACTGACTCCCTGACCTGCCTCAGGTGACAAGGCCTTCACATATTTTCTCACCTAATACATATTTCTGTCTTCTCTTATCTGTCTACGTCTATCTATCTACACACACAAAGAGTTACGGTCATTTTAATTAGTCTTCTTCTCCCTCCCTCTCATTCTAGGTTTGTGGTGCCCTGCATACAGCTGAGCAACACCTTCCTTCCATGCCTGCGGTCCTTGTGTTTGTGCACTGTCAATGTTTTCATCGCTCCCTTCTGTTCCTCTCTCGCTCTGTGCTGCAGTCAGATCGCCGTTACACTGTCGAACAAGGACTGGCATCCGCTCAGAGACAAAGAGGCTGTATGAATGTGAGACATATGGAGTGATGTGGAGTGACTGAGGGGATGTATGCGAATATTGTTGAAAACTGCACGTGTGTTTTTTTAGTTTTTTTAACTGGTACAGTTCTGCAACCTGGTAATGCTATTTGATATGTTTTCTATATATTAAACCAATTCATAAAATTATAAATATTGTTATTATCATTGTTTTATTATCATTATTATTATTACTGTTTATTTAACACTGTCTTAAGATGCAATTTTAGGAAATTTGTATCAAGCTGTCAATAAAATAAATGTCCTCAAATAAGTTGCTTGAGCATTTGACTGACTGACATTTACATTCATTTACAGCAACAGCTGTGTCTAAAATCAAGTTGAATCAATCAATAAAAAAATATTAAAACATATTTAATAGATTTTTTCCTTTTAGCTGATTAGCCTAAAATCAATTGACAATGTTTATTTCTGGTTCATCCTCAAATACATTTATTATATTGTTTATATTATTTATAGCTTCACATTAATCGAAGATTTACTACTTTTCTCTGAACATTTTGTAGATATTTCTCGATTACAACATTAATCAATTACAACATCAATCAATGTATTATATATCACATTAGTGATTTGATTTCAACAAAATAACAAATAATAATAAATTTGTAATATTTGTCACTCTCATCGGTCGTTGCTACGTGTGTCTGTGATTCCGAGATTTCCTGTACCTTTTGTAAAACCAAACCTGAAAATGTAACCCACTTATTTGCCCATAAAGTAGTACATTTTGAAAAAGAACTTAATAACTATATACTGTGTAAAACAAAAAAAAAAAAACATAAAACCAGCATTGAGGGAAAAAAACACTATTACTTATTTTGAATACAAAGAACAAAAACTATGTATTATTGTCAACCTCCATATTTCATTTCAATTTCACATTTCACACCCATAAATTTCAAGATTCATCACCATCATGTAAGCTATTTTTGATTGAAGTTGATTATTATTTTAACTCTCTTAAGTTAATATATATATAAATATATATGATCCATAAATATCATATCTATAATGAACGTTTATGCAGATATTTTTAACCAATAACCTGTCACAACAGTTATAACTAGAACTTTATTTATATGCAAGGTTAGAAGTAATATTTTTGTTGTTCTGTTTTTATGCTTTTCCATTGTGATCCTTACTATGCTATCATGTAACTGTAATGTAATGTAATGTTACTACTGAACAACGTGAACTAGTATGACTTTTTGTTTGTTTGTTCTTTCAATAAAGTTTGGATAAAAAAATAATCCGAGGTTTCCTGGAGTACGCGAACGCATCATAGGCATCTACTAACTACCCAGCATGCACTCGGTCGCCGCCATCTTTCTTGTTGTGGTGTGTTCACCGTCAGAGCTCTGTGAAAAGTCTCCGTTTAACTTCACAATTTAACTGTTTTTGGCGTCTTAAATTTCATTTTTAAGAAGAGCCGAGAATAACAAAAAGGCAACAGCAACATGGCGCAGTACAAAGGAGCTGCCAGCGAGGCCGGCAGAGCCATGCAGCTGATGAAGAAACGAGAGAAAGAGAGAGAACAGCTGGAGCAACTCAAGCAGAAGATAGCTGAGGTTATAACATGTTTTATAACGTGTTCGTGTCAGTGTCTGACTGTCAGCCCATATGTCCTTTAGCCATAATAATTGTTGTAGTATGTAGCTGGAGCCCTGCAGGGTCAGTTAAGGGGTCGCCGTTTGTGTTTTCAGACCTGTGAGCTGTGTGAAGGAGAATACGGAAGCCCTGAAAGGCCATACATACATACATACATACATACATACATACATACATACGTACATATATTTTATTCCACCCGTTTTCCCGTGATAACGAGATAATTAATTCGGGATCTCGAGAAAACAAAACGATAGTCTAGTGTAATAAATCAAGTCCATATTAGGATTAGGCAAAGTGTATCAACCTTTTTTAGAAATTATGGATCAAACTGATTTTACAGTAGAGTAAATATTGCACATAATGCCCTTTTTCAATTCAAAATAATGAACTTTGAGTAGGAATTGTTCAAAAATGATACAGTAAATATGCTTTATACTGAGTGAGTGAACAGTCAGGATGGTCCTGAGATTGAGTGTATCAACCTTTGTCAGAAATTAAGGATCAAAGGGATTTTACAGTGGCGTAATAGGTTTGCTCGCTCTGTATCATGGACTACATGCATTTGCCATACATTCTGTAATACGGACACACTTGATTTAATACACTAGACTATCGTTTTGTTTTCACAAGGTCTCAAATTAATTATCTTGTTGTTATGGGAAAACTGAGAAAAATTATCTCATCATCACCAGAAAACAGGTGGAATAAAATGTATGTATGTATGTATGTATGCATGGCCTTTTAGGGCTTCCGTAGGAGAATGACTATAGTCTATAACACTTATTTTACAGCAGAGTGTCCTAAACTCAGAATGCTTTCTGATACACACCTGCCTGACTGCTCTCTGTCTGCTTTCAGGACAACATGGTCAAGTCCAACATCGATAAGAAGTTCTCAGCTCACTATGACGCTGTGGAGGCAGAGCTGAAGTCCAGCACAGTCGGTGAGTATCTTTACTGTAACGCTGCACTGTGAATAAGAAATACTCGGTGTGACATGTAACGTTTAATAAACGTCTGACTGAGCTGACATGAAATGTAAAAAGTCATTCTGCATCACTGTGCGGTGACTTGTGAACCGATAATGCGTGGTGACATTTTTGGATCATTGTTTGTTTTGTTCAGGTCTCGTGACACTGAATGACATGAAGGCCAAGCAGGAAGCGCTGGTGAAGGAGAGAGAGAAACAGCTGGCCAAGAAGGAGCAGTCCAAGGAACTCCAGCTGTGAGTAGTGTTGGTTCATGCTCATATAGAGCACACGGCTCTGCGACGGACAGATGCTGTTCTAAAAAACTGTTGATTGCGGCTCCTGGTAATTCAAAAATACACCAAAAGATGTCAACAGAACAAAAAACACAACACAAGTCTTGCATATCATCTCTTAAATATATAAATTATGCATCCAAAGCAGCGTGGACAGGTTTTTATTTACTATCTGGGTTAGTTTAATGTAATTATATTCACCCTACTCTTGCTTTTGTACCTCTACTTCATTTTCCACTGCAGACAACAGTAATCGTAGCAGCACTATTCCAACAGTTGGGGAAACAATACATGAGAACTTTTACTTTGGTCTTGAGAAGCTGCAGCCTTTACTCACTGGCCAACTGTTCATTTATTGCCAGATTGACAACTTCTCAAGCCTTTCTCTGTTCCACTCATATTCATCCTAGCTCTCTGCCCCTCGCTTAACCACACACTCGCATTACTTCGATCCGTTAGTGGTCTGCAGTGTTCCAACAAGCCTTTAACGACTCAGATTGTTGGACCTTCACAGAGGTGTTAGCAACAAAAGTAATGTGTATCCAGTGCTATCCACAGTGGTAAAATAAAAAAAGCAAGTCGAGTTGAGCTGCCATTTCATTCAGTCCCCAAAAAGGCTCTGTCTCCTCAGTGATCTGGAAGTGGTTGGGTTTTAACTATACACACTAAAAACTTAGTTTTTTTATATTTTGTTATTTAGCATGCAAATAGCATGATTAATTGTCTTTCTTCAGGGTTACAATGCATTTTTTTCAAGAGTCACATTTTATTTTACAAAAAGTGATGTTTGGTGAAATTTATATTTGCACTTTATTAATGCCAACAGGGAAATTTGTCCTTATGTAATCAAGAGGGACCTTTTATTTATTTTTAAGTTAAGACTGGTGACAGTTAGGTTTGCACTTCAAGCCCAATAGGGAAATTCATAATTTTATAAAATTCATAATTTTTTGTGTCAAATAAAAACAAAGCTTATTTGAATGATTTACTTGGATGTGTTGTGAAATGTGATTTTATTTTTAGGCCATATCGCCCATGTGAAGTTGAACATTTTAATATGGGCTCTTATGGAGATTGATTCATTCTGTGTCCAGCCTGAAGTGACTGTTTGAGGAACTGCAGTTTTTTGTACTTGGTGTTGGCTTCACTTCACTGCCACTTGAGCTAAACCCAGCTTTTTTTCTTTATTTCTTTATTGGACTTTTCTCAAGTACCTGCTTCAGGCTCAGGAAAATCAAATGAATCATCATAAGCATATCGATCATATCTAATGAAGAGCATTATGTGTTGAATAGAGATGCAACGATTAGGGAAGCAGTAGTTGGTAGTAGGTTCAGATTTTGGTACTACGTGTTGGTTTCACCTAAACCTTGACGCTTAAAGTAAAGACAAAATATTTTTATGTTAAATTATTTATTTTTTAAATTGCTTTTTTTGTGAAGCACCAGGCCACAATAATCAAATGAAACATTCAAAGAAGCTGTGTAGCGGAGTCTCCACAGTTACAAAACTAAGACATTTATAATCAAATCATGAGTATGAGCATACGCCAAGCCAGGTCCATATGGAAACAGTTTTCCCAGTTAGGTGTGATAGAATCTGACTGAATTCCTGAATTCCACCCCATCCAAAACTTTTTGGGATGAACTGGAACTCCAGCAGGCCTTACCAGCCAACATTAATGTTGGACCTCACTCTTGTGTCTGGGAGAAAACATATTTTTCCCCTCCAAGAAGCACTTCTGATTAAGTAACCTGATACTGGCTTTGGAATAGGATCAACAATAACATTTGAGTGTAATTGTGCAGGGCCTTTTGTTTACTTTATATATGCAGCACTGTTTCTTTCTAACATAGACCGCGAAAGTACATGTAGTTCTGCTTCTTGCGTAAACAACCCGTTATGTGACTGGAGGGAAACTATCTCAAAATTAATAACTAATGTCAGATTTTTGAAATCCTGATTTTATAAAAGGCAGATTCATCTCAAATATCAAATTCCAAAGTGTAAGTTGTCCTTAGCTGCACTCACTGTGTTGCTCAGAAGATTTTAATGGTACTGCATATTGAAAACACATCTAAGTCGGGTGCGGGGGGAAAAACAAGTACCGAATTCTTATTGCTTATCTACCGTTTGATTTTGGTGCTTCATTATTTATGCTTTTCTGTTTCCAGCAAGCTTGAGAAGCAGAAAGAGAAGAAAAGAAAGGAGGAACAGAAGAGAAAAATAGCCAGTTTGTCGTTTAATCCTGAAGATGAAGGAGAGGAGGAGGAGGAGGAAAATGAAGAGGAAGAGCAGGACTGTAAGTAATTTATGCTAACAGTGGAAAAGCACAAACTAAGCAGTTTGATCTGAATACCGTACATTTCCCACCCTTTTTCATTTTGTCTGTGTTTAATTCACTACTAAATTGGCCAATGTGAGCCAAGCTGTTGCTTTACTGCCCAGTAAGCCCCAGGTAATATTCAAACAGGGTCAAGTTAAAGCTGGGGATTCCATTTGAAAGTTGCTTCTCAAATACATCTATTATATGAATCTAGAAGTTTAACATCAGCTTTGCTGAGTTCCCTTTAGTTTGACCCGTTTTATATACACCAATCAGCCCAATCAACATTCTGACCCGGGCCCGTGGATGCATGGACTCCAGACTAGACCTCTGAAGATGTGCTGGGCTATCTGGCACAAAGATTTTAGCAGCAGATCCTTGAAGTCCTTTCAGTTGTGAGGTGGGACCTCCACGAATTGTCCCACAGATGCTTGACTGGATTGAGAGCTGGGAAATTTCAACACGTTGAGCTCATTGTTGTGTTCTTCAAACCATGTGGCAGGCGTGTTATCCTGATGGAAGAGGCAACTGCCATCAGGGATTATTGTTCGCATGAAAGGGTGTACATGGTCTGCATTAGTGCTTAGGTAGATGGTGCATGCCAGATAACATCCACGTCACTGGCAGGATTTAAGGTTTCCCGGCAGAATTTTAGCCAAAACATCTGTGAACTTTTTCAGCAGTTTGAGCCGTAGCTCATCTGTTGGGTCACATCGTCCCGCCTTTGCTCCCCACATACATCAATGAACCTTGGTTACACCGCTTTTCTACAGTGGCCCTGAAGGCCAAATCAGAAAACACAACAACAAAACAGAAAATACAATGACAAATTCTTAAACACAACAGCAAATCAGAAAACACGACAAATGACTTTGTTCTTGCCAAAGTCACTCAAATCCCGAAGCTTGCCCATTTTTCCTGCTTACAGCGTCAATCGTTGTAATTGTGGCTCTATGAATATTTTAACTCATACATCAAATATCAGGCTACAATCAGGAGACCGTTAGCTTAACTCAGCATTAAGACTAGAAACAAAGAGTGTCTGCCAGCACGACTCGATCGAGAGATAAATCCACTTATCAGCACCTATCATCTGTTGGCCGTGAAATCATCCAGAACATAACACCCAGACAAATCATAACGTTTGCACACTTTGTTTTTTGTCCCGATCGAAAAGACAAGATGTGACACACTAAATAGGATGTTTGACTCTGTCACACAGACTCTCCGGTTAAGAAGAAGAAACTGGGGAAAAATCCAGATGTGGACACAAGTTTCCTTCCTGATCGAGACAGAGAGGTGAGCCTCTCAGATCTTTTAGAGCCAGCTGTAAAGTATGTTTAGCCGGTTGTCATCACACTGCGTATCCATCTGTGAAGAGTGTAAGGATTTATGGCTCTATTTTTACCTTCAAAGCTGCAGAATAACACACAAAGCAAACCATAACTAGGAAGAAGACTACTAAGAATACACTCTGCATGCTGTTTTTTTTAGCATTTAACATTCACATAGTTAAAAGGCTGTTAAAGCCATAAAACTTTATGATTCCAATTCCGATGTTATGTTAATGAAACACGGCTGCACTTTAAAACCTGCAGTTTACACTGTGTTGGTTTGGTCTCATGTTCAGGAGGAGGAGAATCGTCTCAGAGAGGAACTCCGGCAGGAATGGGAGCTCAAACAGGAGAAGATTAAAAGTGAGTCCTGTACAAACAAACGCACACATCCTTTGTTATTAGATCAGTTCAGTAGTTTGCCCACGTATCTTTAACTGTGAGCACAAGCAAACGCCCGGCTTTAGAGAAGTCTTAGCTTCTAAAAACACACACGCACACTCGCACCTACTTGTCGATCCCAGAACAATGGCCGTATTTGTTTTGTCCTCAGGTGAAGAGATTGAGATTACATTCAGCTACTGGGATGGTTCTGGACATCGTAAGACTGTGAAGGTAAAGTGTGATGAGCTGCAACACAAAAATCCACTGAATGAAAACTCGATCGATAACAGGAGATATGGTATGTTTGGTCAAACAGTAACACAGTGTTTTCATCGTGTCTTTGTGTGTCTTCCACCTGCAGATGAAGAAGGGAAATACCATCCAGAACTTTCTGCAGAGGGCTCTGGAGGTCCTCAGAAAAGACTTCAGTGAGCTCAGGTGAGACATCGAAGTTGAAAGGAGTGTACACAATCACCATAATGAATATTCACAGCAATAATGACGACTGGTCATCTTCCTCCCATGATTTCTTCCTTCCCATGTTCCTCCCATCAGTAAAGGCAGGACGCTGGTGCGCAGGTCGTTTAAGGTCGTCCTGGATTGTAAACAGTTTGAGTAATACATCCAGTAATTAGAAAGCGTGTCAAGTGCCAAACATGAGGTGGTTATTACAACCCAGCTAAGTTATCACAGCATCATTCAGTTTATTTTGTGTTGCAACAGTCGCCACATAAACAGTACAGTTTTCTTTCACTGTGTTTACATTGCACAGTGCAGAGAATGTGCATTCGCACGCATGATATTATTAGTCATAGATGCGCCTTGATGAATGAGGTTCTGGCAAACGTGTAATTTTTTTCCCCACGTGGAGACAAAGTCAGAACACAAGCATGCATGAGAGGAAGCATCACCTGCTACACCAGGTGTTACACAGACACAATTTAAGTTACATATGACATGGATTAATAATATTACTCACATCCTTGTAAACATTCCTGTCTTTGTCTTTGGACCCTGAGATGCAGTGGAAAAAAACACATGATAGATAGACGTACACACTTTATGTCTCCCTTCTCGAAGTTTAATCACTGCAATAAAAACCTGTTATTTTTTAAATTACCAGGAGTTGCCACATCATAAATATGGACACTTGTTTTTCTCTTTGTGTAGGTCTGCTGGAGTCGAACAGCTGATGTACATTAAAGAGGATCTGATAATCCCACATGTAAGTACTGTGGTATTGGTGCTTTACATTTTTGGCTACACTTCACTAACCACCTGATTTATGCCTGCCTGCTATTCCATTCCAGTGTTTGAACCGTTAAACAATTTTGTTTTCCATTTAAGTGGTAACAGTGCCTAAAGTCATGAAACATGAACTGTGATTAATGGAGGGAGAAAAGTCCATTTCGCAGAAATGTTTATACGCTGGCGTGGTTTTAATGTTTTTTTTTTGGAGATGTTAAAACAGTTTTTCAGAATTTGTGATATTGGCACCACCTTCTGCTCGTCATGATAAATAATCCCGACTATAGCAGATGCGAAGAAGTGTGTCAAAAAAATAGTGATACAACTGGATGAGGACAGAGTTCTTGTTTGTCCGAACATGTTGATTCCAAAAGGGTTTGACCACATTGTCGGACTTCATAGTTTCTGTCATCAGTGTCAGAGCGTATTATTTTAAATTTGACCAACAGTTGTCACTCAACACTTTGTTCATTTGTTCCTTATAGCACCACAGTTTTTATGACTTCATCGTGACCAAAGCAAGAGGCAAATCTGGTTAGTGGACAGCATCAACATACAACACACACAAGTAGTTTCTGTGCAACACATGGAGCAACATGAAGCGGTTTCCTGCCTTCTCACTCCCTTTTTTTCCCCCTCTTCAGGTCCACTTTTCAGCTTCGACGTCCACGATGATATTCGACTGGTGAACGACGCCACTGTGGAGAAAGACGAGGTGAGGCGGATTCATTTACAGCTGAAAGACATTCTCAAAGTTTGTTTGTGTTGATGCTACAAGAACAATCTACACATCGGTCAGTACGGTATTTATGTCATTTTGGGGTCACACACCATGATGGAAGATATATAGATGAACATAGTGGTTACGACCCAGCTCAAGGGGTAAAAGAAAGTAACATAAGATCTAATCCAAATTATTTATTCAATGGAATTTGGATTAAACAAACTGGGGTAACATGTAAGAAGCTAAAACAACAAATAAATATAATATAACGAGAAGAACTATAAACCAGAGCCTATAATATCTATATGAAACTAACCGAGAACGAAAAACCTCACTATCTAATATATTCTCTTAAAACGAGTAGCTGTAACAGAACCTTCTCAGTATGTGCACAAATCGGTGAACTCAAAACTAAACCTGCCCAGTCCCAAACACCTTCACCACAGACGAATCACTCGGTAATTAGTCAACCCACAGTTGGTTGGCTCAAGTTTAAATAAAGTTGCTTTATGAGACTGGCTCACTCTGATTGGTGGGTTGGGGTCACAAGAAAGGTTAACAATGGGCGAGAGAACTGCAGACGTATCAATAGTACTGTATTTTTTAAAATTTTACTTCTGAAAGGTTAAAAAATGTTAGAATAATATTTCTATTTAATTTACATTCAGTTGGTTATTTCAGGATCAGCTGATCCAAGATTTCTTCAATCTAATTGTCTTACTAAATAGATTGCTCCTGTCCTTATTCATTCATTGTAGTTGTTCATTGTAACAAAAATAATTTCCCCATGGCATTATTAAAGTATTTCTGATTCTGATTAAACTAGAGTTACAGATTTTGATTATGAAGCTAACTGCAGGTGCAGATCATTTACTACTCTGTCTAGTATGTGTATAGTACTTCAGTGGAGGACTGACAGTAAAATAATTATCCAGAGAGCAAAATCCTTTTAAAACTGACTATAGGACCAGACACAGTGGTCCCTTGTTTATAGCGGGCGATACGTTCTAAAAATAACCCACACTTTCATGCCATTCTTCAGCTGCCACTTCAAATAAAGGTTCAGAAAGCCCAAAACAAATCTAACAGATCTAAAACAGACAGATTTTAACACGTCGCGTCGCTGATTTGCATGTTTTGTTTCTGTTAAGCCACTCTGCGCTGTCACGATGCAGAATTTTAAACTTTAATTAATAGTTCTAGGCACACAGTGATGAACGAACACATATTGTGGACCAGTTGCAGTATTTCTCACAGAATGACTGATTAAAACCATCGTGGTATGGACCAGTCTGTACTTTTTAAAATAAACAGAGTGTTCTAAAACAGAAAACGTCTCTCTCTCTCTGCTGCCTGTTAGTCAAACAACCGCACAGGAGGAATGGTCAGTGGAGATTGTCCACTAGTTAATTGATTGCAGATGGCGCCGTTCGGATCGCAGATCTGTTTTTGAATAACTTTAGATATTATTCAATGTTTAGTGATTGGAAACATGTGGTATTGAAGTATCTTTACTATATAAAGTACCAAAACTGACACATACTTCTCAGTTTACGTATTTCTATCTTGAGTGTCAGCTCAAGGCGTCCCGTAACATTTAAAAAATCACAGAAATATTAATCCATTCTTTTCCTTTTGTTACATTTCCATATCTGTAGGGCTACAGGCAGCAGTAGGCCTAGATCTGATTTGAAATGCTTTATTCAAAGTGATTTCTTGTGCCTGTCCAAAAATATTTAATGCTCTTCCTTCCCAGTAAAGTCTGACTTTAACCCAGTGATAATTTGTTTTGATTTGCTCGCCACATGGTCTGACACGGACTGTGTGTCCACGTTTAAAAAGCCATGTCAAAGTAAACACAGCTGTGTTCTCTTGCCTCAAGTCTCACGCAGGTAAAGTGGTGCTGAGGAGCTGGTACGAGAAGAACAAACACATCTTCCCCGCTAGTCGCTGGGAGCCGTACGATCCCGAGAAGAAATGGGACAAATACACGGTGAGAGCGTTGGCATGCGTCAATCCATGCGTTTGGATGCGTCATCTAAACTCCTCTCCTCTTAAAGCTGAGCTCTCAAGCAAAGTAAAACACCTGACCTGAACACCTGAAACACCTGTGTGTGCGCGTGTGTGTGTGTGTGTGTGTAGCTTCATTCTGGAATTTAACCTCCCAAATCGCTGTGTGCTCCTCTGTCAGGGTGAAACTACCAGAGAAGCCTTTAAAGCTCGAGGCTACTCGAGATGTAGCGTTTGTCGAGAAGCAGCCATGTTGTTGTTTACGAAATAATCTTGATAATTCTCACAATTCGAACCAGTTAAAAATTTGACATCTGAAGATGCTTCTTAAAAAAAAGTATGAATTCACAAGATGAATTTCACTACAGAGAGCCATAGCAGAGACATTTATTTTTATTTTGGCAGCAGTATAATTACTAAAATGGCATCAAAGGGACTCGATGAGAAAAGAAAAAAATTATTGTACAAGAGGGAAGGATGCTAAATAACATCTTTTCTAAGCAAAGCGGTCCGTGACTAATGTCAGTCAGGTTTTCGCAGAACAAAAAAAATTGCATCAGAGGTTTTGTGCAAAAATAAAGAATAAAAAAATTGTACAAACATGAGAAGTACAAGTCGGTATCACAGGAGACCTCTGGGCCTATTGATGAGGCCCGCTATTTGCAGGGTGTCAGCTTTTAGTCCCGATGAACCAGGTAAGAGTGTGCAGGGTTCCCACGGGTGCTTGAATTTCTTAAAAAAGGTTGAATTTCAATTCAGTGTTTTCAAGGTTGTGAAAACGCTTGAATTTTTTGTGAAGTGCTTGAAAATGTTCGACATTTCACAATTAGTTAAAAATCAAAACAGTCAATCTACCACCATATGAAATAATGCTAATCAGACCCATATTATTATGCCATACAGTGGCACCGCTGCGCTTCCCATGACCATCATGGCAAACACAACTAGTAGGCTACCTATTTAAAGGTGCTGGAAAAATGGAAAAACTGGTGCTTGAAGGTGCTTGAAAAGTGCTTGAATTTGTTCATGAAAAAGGTGTGGGAACCCTGAGTGTGAATCTGGACAGACGTGGTGACATAATCTACAAACTTTGAGCATGAGGTCTGATGTTACTCGACAGGTCTGTGGTTTATCAGTACAGACAGACAGATGCTTGTCGTCTATAAACCCCTTGTAACTGTGAAGCTGCGTTCACACACGCATAATGTTCAAGTTGCCTGCTGCCATGAAAAACTTTCTTAAAATGTTATTAATAACCTATAAGTTATCCCACCTCTTCAAATTAATATATAAAACATGAACATTGTACATCATCTAGTGTGACAGTCAAACTTTCTCCAACTGTGACGATTTCCAGCGTCTCTGCAGATCATCATGGAAGTTACTGTTGGTTATTAGGCATCCATCTTTTCCATAAGTTTCTATAATTTATATCTGAGCTACAGGAGGGCAGGCGTGAGGAACCATTCATGATAATAAGTCATATTGTTCATGTTCATTCTGTATATCCTGCATGAAACACACACAGGTAGGTGTTTCGGATGCTTTTTGTAGTCCATCTTCTGAACTTTGTAGTTCCACCACACATTAATACACCATCTCATAATGATGCAGTCGGATTCTCTGAGCTTTCCTAACTCCTTATGAACTATCCTTCACATCTTTCCTTGACCTCATGACGTTTTCTATCGAGGTCAAGGAGAAGAGTTCAGGAAAGGACATAGGAGGTAATTAATTTGACATTCGACCGTACCGCAGAGGCTGGATAACAATGTAGCGTGCAGTAGGCGATGTCAGCCTGTTGGGCAATACAGGACAGATGAAATACTCCAATAAATCTTTTTTTAAAAAGCTGCATATTCATTTCACACTAGGTTTACTTTATACAATGTTTGGCTGATCTGTGCTATAATTTAGCCTTGTTATTTTAAAGTCAGCTTTGATTGGCTGCATACTTTCCAATACTGCAGTTCTTTTCCAAAAGAACAGTTTTACAAGTGTTATGGGTAAACTAATAAATGTGTCCATGTTGTCATTAAGTATATCTGAGTGTTGGAAGTGTTAACATTAATTTTCCAGATGTGAACTTAATCAACTGCATGCACAGAAAATTACAACTCATGTTTACAATTCTCCTTCCCCCGGCCTGTTGGAGCTCCCAACCGTTCTCTCTGTGCGTTGGCATGCTGTGGTGTATCATAGATCTATTCAGATCCACGTCCAAAGAACAACAAAGGAGCTGCAATCATTTAGGATTGTTTCAAAAGATTAGTTCCGATTATTTCCAGAGGATTTTATTTCAAAGCAGTGACTCGATTGACAGCGATGCGTTTTATCATGGAGTAACTTTGTGTTTTGTTTTTTTCTCTTTCAGATCCGGTGAAACATCTGTCTTTTCCAGCCACTCGAATTCCTTAATGCAATCTTTTTTCTTTTTTCTTTTTTTTTGTTAATTTCATCTCATTTTACTGCTATCGCATATTTCATCAGTGCTTCTGATGAAAGACCTGATAAACTGTTGATACATGGTTTTACTCTGTATTCTGCCAGTGCATTGTTTCCTGTGAAAACAGCCCCACAATTATACGTATGTATATAGCTCTAAACATGTAGAATCGTCTGTGCTAAATAAATTGATCCTGGCTATAACTCTCTGGACTCTTGGATTATTTTGGCACCACTATTGATGCTTACATGCTCTTGAGTTGAGTCATTCCAGTAGTTTTGGTGTCAAATGTCATCAATGTTTCCTTTTTTTCCTTTAACTACCAACCTTAAAATGTGCGTGAGAGCCAAACCTGCTATGAGCCTTCTGTTCCTACCGCACGCAATGAACTAGTCTGACAGCGTGACTGGTTAAAACATGTAGAGTTAGCCTCCACCCATAGCCTGAAGACACCACTCCCCTCATCATCTCTCTCTGTGCCTCCTTCTAGGCTCCTGTCATATAGTCTCACGCACCACTGAAGACACTCCATAAAGCTGTTTCCTCCGGTGTGTTTGTGTATGTGTGTGTGTATTTGAGGGCCAGTGCTGACGGTTGGATGTGATGCCAAATGTAACAGCATGTGGAAGGCAGTTATCGTTTTGTACTATCTTTTGGTACTCAGTCCGCCGTTCTGGGCTCAGGATGATGCCTCAGCCATCACTCCTCAAGACTGCAGCCTGGACTGCATACAGCAGGTGAGCTGTTTTTCCAACCTTGTGTACACTCACACATGTGGATTTTGTTCCTCTGTATTGACCTATACGCTGTGTTGACTTCTGTAGCAGTTACGCCATATCAACCCTAATTTTCTCCTTTCAATTGAGGGTTTCTTGTGTGTGTGTGTGTGTGTGTGTGTGTGTGTGTAACTACTAAATCATTACAGCTTACCTGGAATGTGCTGTGGGTGAGGTCTGCTTCACCAGACATGCTGCTCTTACTTGATCAGAGTTTGTCTACTTTGTTTTCTTTGGCTGTAATGTAATAAGTTGCTAATCACTTAATCTCCTTAGACAACAAACCTGATCTGGATCTGGACCAGGTACATGCTAAGCTGAAATCTCAGAAATATATGCCCACACTGGGAATAAACTCCTGGGAGAGGGATTTATCAAACTTGGGAAAAACTGGACTGGACCATGATTTGGGATAATTTATTTATTATTTATTATATTATCAAAACCCTAATCATCAATATATACACTTAAAATTCTGTCACAGAGCATATCTAACACCTCGAATTAGACATCAAATGGGATTAACTTCAGATCCATATTGCTCATTTTGCCCCCAGGGAACTTTTGGCTCTTTTGCACATGTTGTATGGGAATGTCCAGGAATTTTGGACTTATGGGAGAAGGTAATTAATTAAAAAAAAAAATGTTGTTCAATGCTGGAAATCTCCCCAGGACATCTCAGAAGCTTCTTGGACATTGCATACCTGGAGCTATCAACAGCAAGAGTAAACAATGCTAAAACGCGCACAATTACAGCATATACGAATCTTATATCTGACCTAACAGAGCTTTTATTAAATTAGCACACTGCTGATAAGTGGGTGAAGGATGGAGGGGGGTTCTGGGGTTATAATGTTGAATGTAGAGTGGAATTTAATTGGAATAAATCTGTTGCATTTGAAATTCAAATAAAAAGTTGATGATGATAATAATAATAATAATTATAATAATAATTATAATAATAATAATACAAAGAATAGCTGTCTATTCTGTAAATTCTACAAATTCTAATCTAATTAGAATAGTTTTTATACATTAGTTGATCTACTCTACAATCTTTCCACGTGCCCATTGACAACAGCAGATGTGCCCCACTACCCCCCTTGGATACGAGTACCCCTGGCTAAGAATCAAGTTCTCATAGGACGGCCACACTGTAGTCCTCAGTGAGAGTAAGTTACTGGAGAACAATAATGTCTTTGAACTGGAAGGCTCGGGTTTACCCAGCAGTAAACACCCACCGACCAATACCCACCTTGAAAACATTATACATGTCTTTTCACTGAGAATAAAATAAAATTCTGAGTATGAATCCTGTTTCTCCCGGCATCTCAGATTCAAAACAACCTTTTTTTTAATCATATGTTTCTCACAATCTCACAATCAAACCAAATGTGAAACATTTTGCCGGTGAAAATCAGACAAAATATCTCTCTTCTTGTACATGTTCTGACCTGGATCCTCTCCGATCCTGATTAAATTCTCTAAAATATTGTACACATGACTGAAATGTGTAGCTCCAGGCAATAAGGTCCATGATACCATGAAAAGGTTTGAGCCTCGGTGTTTTCAGCCTCTAAAACGGGAGTTGTTAACTGTCATACACAGTAAACACACGAAAGGAGAATGCAAGGTTGTTGGCATGACCTGTAAGATTCGACTGACACTGACATAGTGATGGAATGGCGACTTCTTTCATTCTGTATCGAGTTTCTCAGCTTGTAACCACCTGAGTTTTATTTTAAATACCATTCGAAGGTGATTCAGATTCAAACAGACGGGATTCACTTTGGCAGAATCAGATGCCGTCTCCTCTTCTTCTGTCCACATTTGTTCCATGATGTGTACCGAGAAAGTCGTCCATGTTGTGAGTAAGTCAGTGCAGGATATCTCTCTTGTCCCAAACATGTTAAATGAGTTCTATCAGGAGCTTGCATGCAAGTAACTATTTGACCTCCAAAGCCAGACTAAGACCATTGCATAACCTGACAGTTTAACTGCTATTGTACGAGCCACCATGCGCATAAACACACATAGCATTTACACCTACACACACTCTCTTCACTCTGTTATGCCTGGGGCAGGTGCAGTATTTGTATCGCTCTCATTTTCTCCACCTGTTAGTCTAGTTATGGTCTCTAAACCTGCAGGGCAAGTCGGCATGTCACATACACGAGCGTGCCTCATCACTTGCAGTGTTTATTCTACTGGTTTCACAGTCACTTTGACTCATACGCTCTGATACTGCGCAATCATAACAGGATTCTGCACGGATGATCGACATCGCCGCCTCCTTTTTTGCTTTGATCACATTGGCACACCTGGAAGCTGCCCAGTACAGTCCGTCTCAGGGGACGGACAAACTGTATTTCTCAACGAGGCGATGTTATGACAGAGCTATAATTTCTTGGGAAGGCTTAGGTTTTTCCTAGCAGAAAACATGCAGGGCTCAAATCTCAGTATGTCTGGAGCTGATGTTATTTACTTCTCACACACGCACTGTTCAGTGGAAAATTCCTTGAAAAGATTATATGTTTCCATTGAGGAAAGCAAACTCTTTTCCTAATTGTAAACCACGGATCTCCCCACGTCAAAACAACATTTCCATCCAAGCATATTTCCTGACTTGGATCCTCTTCACTCCTGCATAAAATGCCTGAGATAATGTATACACTGTCAAATACAAGGACGCTGGTAATGAGAAAGGTGCTACGTTTTCACATTCCTCACCCAGACTTATCCTCCCATCCTGGGGATTGAACCGACGACCTCCCAGTCACAAGTGCTACAGGTTTTCTGCCCAATCACTGGTTTATGATTCACCATGTGGGATATTCTGGTCAAAAATGCTCTACCTTCGTCCAGACGTTCCAGTCTGCTTCAAGACCTCCACCATCATCCTTGCAAATACCCAAGGACTACAGGATAGGGCTAAATGACCACAGACCAATTGCTCTCACCCCTGTGGTATTGAAGTCATTTGGTCATCGCAGACCCCCTGCAGAGGAAACAGGTCTGTAGATGATGCACTCTCCCAGCTGAGTGTGGATCACAGACTTCCTGTCTGACATGACGCAGCATGTAAAGCTGAGGAAATGCATCTCTGACTCCCGGACCATATGCACCAGATCCCCTCAATGCTGTGTCCTTCCTCCTCGCCCCTTTTTGTGTTCATCTATAGCTGCACCTCCAGTCATCAGTCCATCAAGCTCCTAAAATTTGCAGATGACACCATCCTTATTGGATTTGGTGGGGATGTTCCACTGCAGGTGGGATGATTGACCATCTGCTTTCCTGGTGCAACCAGAACCATTTGAACCTCAACGCTCTAAAGACAGTGGAGATGGTAGATGGAGATGGTAGCTTCTGTCTTCTGCTGTGGGGTCTTTCTGCTTTCTTGGTACCATCATTAACCAGGACCTCAAGTGGTAGCTGAACATCAGCCACTAGCAAAACAAGCGCAGCCAAGATGGTGAACAGCTGTAACTTGGCATCCTTCCATCCTCCCTTCTACACCTGCAAAACCCTGAGGTGTACATTCAGCTTTGGCAGATGACTACGGTCCATCAAGACAAAAAAGCTTAATGCTTCTCGACATGCACTCGCTATCTTTTGTCATATTTTCTACGTTCTATGTTCATACAGAGGCAACAAACCTAATCCTGACTCTGATGAACTCACTCTGACATCTCTGTAAGTGCTACTATAGGTTTCAAGCCATTAACTCAAAGTGTGTGCAGATGTTTGGAAATTAGACCTATGTTTTGTTCTGTACTTGGCTCCTTAAAAGGGTTCAAGGTTCTTTTGGGGGGGGGGATTCTTTCTAGTTGTTTTAGGCAGTGAGGATGTTAGTGCAGCTTTTGCATCTGGTATTTATAATGACGCTGTTTAAAACATGAATTTCACAAAGGTTTTTGGCTCAGCAGTCAGTAGCGGCCGTGGATTGTAACTTATACTATATGTGTATTTAAAGCTCTTTTACTCCATGGCATTTTCGAGTCAAGTATTGCACTTCATTCTCTAACACATTATTTATGTAGTTTTAGTGACTTTAGATTCTAAATACAAAATATAAATCAAGTAATAAATTATGATGTACTATTATAGGTTAAGCTACCCAGAAATATCAAACGTACTGAAAGTTACGACAGACAGAAAGATAGATAGTAGACAATATAAAACAGACTACACTGGTTTCAAAACAGACTCCCTTCCCTGACAGACTTGTACTGTCGAGCAAAAAAAATAAATAAATATTGACAGACCAACTAATCCTTGATTTTAGGCAGAGACAAAAGCCTTCTGTCAGAGGATGTCAGGTCTCTATGGCTCTATAACATTGACATCTCTGTGACATTTTGTTTTGTTCATTTCTTTATTGCTACCATTACTTCTTAATTTTCCACTAGAGCGAACAAGGCATTTCACATTCTTGCCTCTGATCCAAATCCCCTTCAGCTGAACAGGCAACTACGTACCGAGCCCAGTAATATTTCTGAGCATGATTGTAATCTAATTGGAATTTATTACTGCTCTCTCCTTTGCAGGGAGGACTTGGATGTGAATACTGCAGAATAACTAGAGCTGATGTCAAGAGGGCTCTAGGTTTGAACATCGAAGCGTTTGGAAGTAAGTTTGACTCTGCGCTGAGAAACTGCACATATAGTTTAGACTTGTATTAATCTGACAGCAGCATGTTGTTCCCCTTTGTGCCCTTGAGGTCTCTATCTTGCATGCCACGTCTTTAAATTGAAGCTCCGCCACAGTTACATTGTTTGCACTTCATATTAGAACTTTAACACAGGCTAGTCTAAAGAGCAAATACTAGCTTTTGTTAGTACTTTGTCGTCTGCCAAATGCCAAAGGTATTAAGCTTTTTATTACATCAAACAATAGATGGGACAACAAAGAAATTCATGTTAATCTCATGTCAAATATTTGTCTACTATTGAGACATTAATGTTCCAGAGGATTAATGCTATAAATAAATCGTGTAACTCTGATCATACCACACCTCCCTCAGCCTACAAATCAAACGATATTCCCATCAGCTGTACTTGAGTAATAGATAAATGTTACCTGCTACACATTGACATGTCAGTACAGGAGTTTTGCTTAATTACTCAGTTTACATTAGGTATCTAGGAAATGTTGCCTAAATGTTTATTATATCTACTGTTTTTTCTCCTCAGGCTGCGTTCCGTGGCCATGTTTAGAGTTTCTTGGAAAAGAAGACCCTAAAATCTGCCAGCACTACGTCCAAGCACCGAACGATGTGACTATTGAGTTTGTACCCGAGTCAAATCCTAAATCGGACACGATCGTTGTCTCCTGGAAGCCAAGTTATTATGGTATGTTCACACGAATTTACAGCAAAATCTCTCTTCCTATGTTTCAATCCCAAATTTCTGGAGGCAATTTTATATTTAGGTTTGGTAGAAGTCATAAAGTCATTTATCATTATCAGACACCAGTTACCTCCCCCAAAGTAATTCCTCACGTCAGGATTTGACATAAGCAAGATTTATTTCAGGGGACACATAGTGAGTTATTACCGAACAGTAGAAATTATGCTTTGCATTCTGAGAATGTTTCAAAGAGTGGGAATTTGTCCCGTGCACGACAGCGGATTTGACAAGTGACATTGTAACTTTCATGTTAAAAGTTTAATTGACTGTACAGTGAACTGGTAGATCACACGCATGGCAGAATCTCTGACACTGATTTTTTTTCGGGTTTTCTCGCAGGAATCGCCTTCCTGCGAGGTTTTCAGGTGTCCCTCCAGGCTTTGGGAGGGTCGAGCATTGCCTGTCAGCTTTTTCTCTTCCATCGTAATCTCTCTCTCCCTGCATCGCACGCTGAGAGGGTAAGAAGGGGTCACGCTTGCTTTGGTTTTTTGCTTTTATACACGTTAAAAGTTTGTGAGAGTTCTGATGGTCAGAACACTTTTCATAGAAATAAAAATTATTTTGATCATTGACTGGATGATACTAATAATAATGACTTATAGCTGCATAACATCTTTGGTTTTTAAAAGATCAGTTTGCAGTCCTAATCTTCTCAGAGAGGCCATTCCAAACACTCTGGAACAGGACCCTGGGGCACAATAGGGGATATAGGCAAAAATCTCATAAATAACTTGGTCATAAAACTTTCCCACTTAGGTATTCCTCCCTGTTAAGTTTCTGCGTGAATTACGATTATCTAATTGATTAAAATGGTGCTGTAATTTTGGTGGAAGCCGCAGTGACATCTCCTCACAAAAACTATAAAATGTCTCCTTAGAGGAAATAGCTGTACATTTTAGATCATCCAAAATCCATAAATATCACGAGAGGTGCTACAGCGAGTGAAAACTATTATTTATATAGCCCTGTGTTACAAGAATGTCTTGAAGGACGGTCCCCCCCCCCCATGATATCAAATATTTTATGGGTTTTTTATGGTTCAAAATGTTCTTAAGTATTGTGGGTTAAAATATTTATGTTCATACTAGAGCTACAGCCTCTCTAGTACTCTGGTACACAACCAAATCCAAGTATTATATCCAAACTACAAACTTAAAGGACCGGTGTGTAACATTTAATGCCATCTAGTGGCGTAGTTGCTAAGTGTAATCCCCCTCGCCTCACCATCTCCTTCTTAGCAACTACAATAGCTGCAAAATGTGCAAAAAGCATTAAGAGTCCTATCAAGATTTTAGTTTGTCAATTTTGCGCAACTGTAGAAACACAGCAAAAAGGATTAGAAGATGGTCTTAGAAGGTGTTTGTACATATTAAAGGTTCATTCTAACAGGTAACACAAACATCTTATTTTCAGGTCATTATACATGAATGAAAACATAGCTAGAAAAAAAAATTGGTCCTCCAAAAAAGTCAATAAAAGGTAAATAGTTTACTGTTGCAACATATCAGACCAAGATTTCAGTGCACTGCTGCAGATATTTTAACTAAACGAAACTACTACAAAAATAGAATAGAACTAGAGATATCCTAGAAATAGACAATAAGAGTTAAATACACCTAAAACACCTTTTATATATACACGTTTTATGGATTGTTGCATAGAAATAATTCCACAGATTACTGAATGCACATATGGCGTGTAGTGTTATTCTAAATGTATCTGTAAAAAAAATAGGAACGCAGAAATTCTATAACAAATTAAATTTAGTAAAAAAGAAAATAACACGCATAGCGAGACTGATGAAAGTCTACATTTAGGTATGTTGCTTCATTTTGACTGTTTGCATCTGTAGATTTCACTCAAAGTTAGCATTAGATAGTCGCTCATTTGCATATTAAGTCTTGGAATTTCAGAAAACTTCCAAAAAACTATGGTCTTATTCTGTTAGAAAAAGTGATGTCTGGATTTTGCATTGCATATATTCTAAGGCTATTTTCTCAATATAAAACACATTAAAACTTATAAACAGGTAGACAAAATAACTAAATATTAGTAATAATAATGTAGTTAAAATGTAGGAGTAGATAAACAGATATAGTTGAAGTAAAAGACTATGAAGATTGGTTATGCTCTTAAAGATATGTACATTATCTGCTGCCCTCAGGTCTTCAGGCAGGCTGTTCCACAGATGTGGACCTTTCCAATAACAGGAATATTTTTTTTGTGACCTTAGGGATGATTAAAATTTCACTACTTAAAGACATGAGGGTCCTAGAGGGATCATCGGCTAAAAGCAAAATATAGGTCAGACCAAGTTTATGTTTAGTCAGCCCAGAAGAGTTTCAAGGAGTTAACACAAAAGCAGGTGAAGTTAGCCGAGGGCCTACTTGGCTTACTCACAATCTGAATCTCATCATATATATATGATGTTTTGTATGAGAGAGCTCTTCTGCTCAGCCATTAATAAAGCAAAAACGCTCATATCATCTTATCAGATAAAAGTCTGCAGGGAAAGAAAAACCAAGGTCATGATTTCTGCTGTGTTATGCAGGTGTACAAGTCGGACCCATTCTCCGGCCTCGCCCTTGGGTCCCAGTATGCCGTTACAGTCATGGCCCTGCCAGTGCCTGAGCAGTGGGAGAGGTTCCACCACAGCAAGATCTTCTCCACACGATGTAAGGAGCCTTTTCAGCTCCAGGCTGGATATTACCTTACAAAACACAGACACACATATACACACACACATACACACAGACACACATATACACACAGACACAGACACACATAATCTCAAGCCCTTTATGTATTGGCTTATTCAGACTATGTGTTCTGTCAACAAGAAGCTTGTCTGTTCTCTAAGCGCAGCACTTCTCTTCGTGTCTTTCAGTATGACTGCTTTCATAACATTGGTGCATTAATAGTAACACACACACACACATCATGTTTTTGCAGTGTGCGCAGAGAAGAACGGCCTCGAGCAGTGTAAAAAAGGTGAGAGAAAAACATTTGACACCCCCAAATAAACTCCAGTCGTGTACATCCTGTGCTAAAACAATATTTCCTGGTCTGCTTGTAGACTGGTACCCCCAATATATTAAGGTCCAGCAGGAAGGGACTGCCATCAATGTGACCTTTAACCTGGCTCCGCCAAACCTGGGCATCAGAAGCTACTTCTCACTGTGTTACGCAAACGGCATGAAGAAATACACAGACATCACGCCTGTGAGTGCTTTCAACTTCAGCACCTTGTGTATTTTGCTTTCAGTCTGAATTCAGACTTAAATGTTGAGTGATGATTGAATGATCTTAATTATTAACTGATTAACCATCACTTCATTTCCTTAGAATTCCTTCAAAAACCAAACGCACCACAGCTATCAGCTGAAAGACCTTCAAGAAGGAACCAATTACACCTGCGAGGTAAAATAACATGTTTCATACTCATCATATAATATATAAAACTATCATTGTTTTGTGAATAAAACTCTCAGGTTGCTTTGTGTTTGATATTATAATTATGTGTATTGTTTATATATGGTAAACTCTACTCATATAGTGCTTTTCTAGTCTTCCAAGAAGCCACTTGTAAATAATTTTCCTGGGATTTCTAGATAACAACATAATCGCACCCATCACGTTTGATTTATTATCTTGAGATGTCTTAACTATGTCATTATCACAAAAAAAACAAATGATCCTGTTACTCCGGGATAACAACATTTGTCATTCCAAGATAATGACAAGAATAACTTATCACGAGAAAACAATAGAAATAAAATGTATGACCGCTCAGGGCTTCCATACTCAACAGAGCAGATCACATTATGTACAGCTGAGCTTGTTTTGATGACGATAAGTGAAAGCTCAAACCTTTGACCTTAATCTGACCTGAAGCTAATATGATATGGTTGATAGCTCCAGAAAAATGGAGTAAGTAGACCTTGAGATGACACATAAGTGTAATTTAAGAAGTCCCTCAATGTGACAAGAAGATTAACCATTCAACACTACGGACTGGCAAACACAGCCAGCCTTCAGTCAGTAGGACTTTTGTATGTATGTATACGAAACCTGATAATTACAGGCCTAGCCGGTCCTGTAGTGCTTAAATGCTAAGCAGGGTGTGTCTTGCCAAGACATGCAGTGGGATTTATAATAATGCATTGTTTGCAGCAGCAGGTAGTTAAATGGAGACTCTTATCATGTGGCAGCTACTGTTATCTGATGCGTCACAGGTCCAATATTATTTTATCAAACTACAGATTCTCAAAGGTCAGAAAACTTCTAATTCGTAACATTTCTTGTGTCACAGATTGCAGCTAACGAAGTGGATGCAGTGAGGAAAATATTCAACGTTCAGGTCATGCGCATTCATAAAGGTACACGTGTGTTTTTTTTGTTGCTGCTGACAGTCACAACAGGATCATAGCATTATGTGGAGATATTTAGTATGTGTTGGATCATATACACAGTCTGTGTTGGGTTTTTTTACATGTGTAATCTTTCCCAAAAGAATGAAATCTTTACTTGAAGTAATTCTTTAGAACTTTGGGAAAACCATCTCCCGTAGGTACAGTACAGTCGTGAACAAATGAATTAGCTATACCAGGCTGTAAACATGTTTATTTCTGCTGTGAAGTTGGACATTTTAACATGGGGACTTATGAAGAATAATTTACTCTTGGCTCTAGCTCAGTAATTAGCGCTCAGACGTGACAGTAGTATCAATCTTTTCATCTGACTCACTGTAGTAAATAAATAAATCTATTTCCCTAAATGTCAAACTACATACAGTATTATTTATTTTTTTTAATGTCACTAAATTGTCCTGTAATCACAACCCCCTCCTCCTCCATCCTCAGGAGCCTCACGAGTCTCCGTCACTCCCGCCATGGCTCTGATGCTTCCGCTGTGCCTGTCAGTGGTAGCCATCATTACAGTCTTACTGGTTGCTTTCACCAGGAGGAAGCCCAGGCAGCGGATGAAGGAGCTATTCATGAAACCAGGTGCAAAGACAAACAGAACACTTCATCTAAAGTCTGTTGATGTTTGCGAAGGCTGATTTATTTCCACTTTTACAGAGAACCACTCTTATACCCCCGGCTTCTCACTACCAGCATCGTGTGACATACAGCATCATCAAGAAAAAGGGACTCAGGAAGAAATGGTGTCGTTGCCCGGAAACAGGCTGACCCCTCCTCGTCTTCTGATTTGTTACAGCAGCTACGATGGCCCTGCTCATGTCAAAGCTGTCATGCAGTTAGGGGCCTTTATACAGCAGCACATGGCCACTCAGGTAGTGGTCGTGACATTTCAACAAGGCAGCTTATTGTATTGTCATATTTTATCTTGTGTCATTAAATCATTTTGTGTCTTACGCTTCTTCCCAGGTGTGCCTGGACCTATGGGACTCCCTGAACGTGGCTGGGGAGGGCGGTATGGCCTGGCACTGCCGGCAGATCCGGGAGTGTGACTTCATTTTGGTGATCTGTTCTCGGGGCCTCAACCACAGACCTGAGCCTCTGCAGCCACAGGGTGACACTGTACACGAGGAGGCTGACGGAGAGCCGGACTTTGGGTCCAACTTCAATTTCAGCTCTGAGGCAGCCGTCCGCCTCATTTGTACAGAAGTGGGCCGAGCCAAAGCCAGAGGCCAAGACCTGTCCAAGTACATGGCGGCTATTTTTGAGTACTCTGAGGAAGTGGACATCCCAACTGAGCTGAGGCTGGTTTCTCACTACACGCTGACAAAGGACTTAGAGCTGATCTTCTCCCACATCCATGGAGTGGCTCTGCATAGGCCGGGCACTTACCTGAAGATAAACCATATCTCAGAAGAAGGCTTCACTAAATTACCAGCCGGAGCGGCTCTGCGGTGGGCTGTCTCTGAGGCTGGTATGGCAATGAGGGCAAAATGCCATCACCCCGTGGACAGAGGGAACTAGATACAAAAAAATCCACACACCCTGACTTAATGACGGTTCTCAGCTGATCCAGTTGGCAACAAGCCTGACAGAAGAAGCCACAAGCTCACAGCTAGAAGGTGATCAGTACGTCTCCAAACTCTGCTAATGTGCCCTTAAGCACCGTGACCATCTCAGCCATAGTTGTGCTGCAACGGCAGCTACAGTGCACTTTGACCAATGAAATGTGTTAACATGCTACATATATGTGTGTGTGTATCAGAAGGATTTGTAAAGAGTGTCCAGTAATGGTCAGTAAACCTATCTCAGTTTTACAAATGTAAAAATGTG
Source organism: Collichthys lucidus (assembly GCA_004119915.2). Lineage (NCBI taxonomy): Eukaryota > Metazoa > Chordata > Actinopteri > Sciaenidae > Collichthys > Collichthys lucidus. The sequence goes on from CM014087.1 coordinate 14,242,605, forward strand.
TTATGAAATGATATAAACATTGCACATACATAAACCATTGATACAACTCTGTATCTGAGTTATTAAAGTTGCTCTATGAGGATGTTTGCCTTGTAGTATATATTACACATGCATGTTTACAGTCATGCTTATAGTTTATGTATACATGCATATTTCATATACTCATTGGAATGGATTAACAAGTCTTATCATTTTTAATGTTACATCAATGTGACGTTAAATGTGAGTTCTCTTGCACTTTTCGTATTGTACTTTCGTCAAATATGGATACCTTCTGTGCATCTAACCATGTAATAAAATAATAAAAACACGTTTTCTGTGTGTCATCAAATATATAGAGACTTAACACTCCACTCCAATACTGGAACATTTACTTAATATCATATGTGATATGTGCTAATACAAACCATATTGATTTAATATATATCACATTTATATTTATGTAATATTCTTATCTTTCTGCACATTCTATTTACATATTTATATTCATAGTATATTATTTATAGTATGTATATCTTGTATAGTCAAGTATCTATTATGCATATATTATACCTATACTATATATCATGTATATATCATATCTTGTGTGTATATATACATATATTTATACATGCACATATTATATATTGCAGTTATGTATGTATGCACACCTTGCACATGCTAAATGTATGACACATTTCTATGTGTACATATAGTATTACTATTATTACTCTCATTATTATTTTCTCTCAGAGCTCGGAAGCTTCTATTATCAGCCACTTTACTGCCTGTACTTGATTATGCCGATGTTGTATATATGTCTGCGTCAACCAGCTGTAACTATATACAAAAGTTGGCATGCCTTCCTTGGAGATGAGACGCTACACACACTGGATGACTCTGGTGTACTTTCCCTCGGAGAACTGAAAGCCATTATGCACTACGCTCAAATGATGTTCTGCATCTTGTTGCTCCTAAAGTCAGAACTGAAACATGTAAAAAAAAAATGCCCTCCAATCTTAACTTAAAATTGCAGAACTTCTTCCTCTGGAAGAATTCCACTCTATCTGAAAAAAAAAAAGACAATGAATTTTTTTGCTGCCTTTCTTGGCCAGATCACCCTTGTGATAGAGGTCTTGATCTCAATTGTTTTTTTATCTGGTTAAATAAAGGGTATAAATAAATTCTTCTTCTTCTTCTTCTTCTTCTTCTTCTTCTTCTTCTTCTTCTTATTATTATTATTATTATTATTATTATTATTATTATTATTATTATTATTATTATTCTATACTGTTATTATCTATCACTCCACCATCTCTCGCCACTTTTGCATGTCTATGAGCCTTGTACTTGTACTGTATGTGTGTTTGGGGTTAAAAATGCATGTAAATAAAAATAAAAAAAAGAGTGAAAAAAGAATTTCCACCTTTGTTTGAATAAATAAAGTATATCTTCTTTTTCCTTCTTCTATCTATCTATCTATCTATCTATCTATCTATCTATCTATCTATCTATCTATCTATCTATCTATCTATCTATCTATCTATCTATCTATCTATCTATCTATCTATCTATCTATCTATCTATCTATCTATCTATCTCATACAAGGTCTGAATTACTTTTCAGTCTGTTGACTGATGCTGTAGGTTGCCAGGCTGGATTAAAGCCTCCTATCGCATAGTACCCAAAATAGTTTATTTGCATCAACCTCATCTGGGAGAAAAAAAAAATCCATTACATCGCGTTTTATCTTGTTCTTACGTCGGGGGACGGGTTGAAGTATTTATCCACGTATGAGTAACAAGTCAAATTGTGATTAGGGCTCAGTGACGTGAACAACAGAATCTGGCAACCCGCGTCGGAGGAGTCAGCGTTGAGAAGTCAGCGAGGCTCTCTGTGACAGCCGGCGTGCGAAGATGGTGCTCGATTTGGACCTGTTTCGGACCGACAAAGGCGGCGACCCAGAACTCATTCGCGAGACTCAGAGGAAGAGGTTCAAAGATGTGGCACTCGTTGATAAACTGGTGGCCGCAGACACGGAGTGGAGAAAATGTAAGCACCTGTCCGTTTCTGCTTGTTTCGGCCGTAGCAGCTAATAGCTAATAATGCTAACGCCAAACTCCATTAGGAAATCTGGCTACTGCATTGTTAGTTTGCGAATACAGCTTACTGTCACGTCCTACCCAGGACATAAAGAACTAGACACATACCTGAAATGTACCTTTTTTAAAATCCGTACATATCTAAGTGCTAAAATAGCTCTCAGAAATAAACTTTCTAATGAATCGGCTTGTTAGCCCGTGTTACCGCATTAAGGTGTACTACTGCAGCTGCTGAATCACATCTGAAAGTTAACCGTTAAAATATAAATATAAAATGTATGTATGCCGGATTTACTAGTGGTCATTATTCAAACAGAATGTAACTTAATAAATGTCGTGTACGCTTCGTGGATGTTTGTGTTCATTGACAACAAATTACATGAAATGTTTGAATGGAGTTTGGTGTGACGCTCTCAGAGGAAGAGGCAACGTGGCTAATGTTAGCGCGGCTAACGTCATTCAACGAATCGTGTTTATGCTCCACGTTGTTAGTGCAGTTATATATTAGTGTCAGGTTTTCTGATAGTTTCATAACAATAACACTGTTTAACTACAAATCCAAGCTAGCTAGTTGAAAGATGGACTACAAATGTTGGCTAGTGCCGTGTTAGCTTAGCGATGCCGGGTAGTAACGTGCAATCTGATGCAATCCCAGCCAGCAACACGACAAGTCAACCTCGCCCTGCAGTGTAGACACAGACAGGCTCGCTCTGATCCAGCCTGATATCTCCAAAGATGTGTGTTTGTTTACATATTTATCATCGTTTCTGTCACACACATGAGCACAGTCCTCCCCCCAAAAAATGACCTAAATGATCTTTAATCTCACTTTTACAGGCCGCTTCGCTGCAGACAACCTCAACAAAGCCAAGAACCTCTGCAGCAAGAGCATTGGGGAGAAAATGAAGGTATGCTAATGACTGAAAGAGAAATGCCACCGGCAGTATGTGTCTGCTTAACCATACCTTCCTTAACACCTGCTCTGTTATGTGAATGCAGAAGAAGGAACCAGTCGGGGAGGATGAGTCTGTGCCTGAAGAAGTTCAAAACCTGGAGTCTCTTACAGCTGAAACACTATCGGTATGACTCTAATGCACTCAGAACATAAGGTGACCCCCTCCCCTTCCCCTATATTTATGATTATTTACACCCTCACACACCAGTAATTATCTACACTGTCTGATTGTATATATCATGTATCCATAGTGTATTTTATGCCACCACATTTACTCCGATTACTCAGATCCAGCTGTTTATTTTGTATGTAATGCTGGTCACACACACTACAGTGGTCCCTTGTTTATCGCGGGGGATACGTTCTAAAAATAACCCGCAATAAACAAAATCTGCGAAGTAAGTTTTACAATTATTATACATGTTTAAAGGCCGTAAAACCTCTAACCTCACACTTTTATACAGCTTTTTACACGTATTTTGTACAGTACTCCCTTAAACAGGACGCAGAACACATGTGCGGTTCTCCCTTAGCCAATTTAGGACGCATGTATGATGTATGAACGCGCATACTGTACAGTACGCTGTAAAAAAAAAAGCATGCAAAATCACACTAAAAAAAAACCCGCGAAACATCGAGTCCGCGAAAAGTGAACCGCAATATAGCGAGGGACGACTGTATTTACTTTTTCATACTGTGCATAATACACGTTAGTATATTCATCTACCTGTCCATGCTGCTTATACTGTACATATTCATATACAGTGTATATATCCTATAGCATATTCAAATTTATACCTGCTCTATATTTATATATCCTGTTCGTATGTACATACTGTGCACTTCTGGTTAGATGCTAAACTGCATATCAGCCTCTAAGTATTCGTTACTTTGTTCAATGACAATAAAGTTGAATCTAATCTAATCTAACCACCTGTGTGACGGCGTTTTGTTTCAGTTAATCTTTATAAATACAGATTTATAACCTACAAATTCTCTAATTTCCCTCCCTTCTTTTTCCATACTTGTTTGCGTGTTTCTGTGACAGGCCCTGACAGTAACCCAGATCAAGAAGGTGCGGTTGTTGGTGGACGAGGCGATAGAGAAAACCGACAGCGAGCGGATAAAGCTGGAGGCCGAGCGCTTCGAGTACCTGAGGGAGATCGGCAACCTTCTGCATCCGTCTGTACCAATCAGCAACGACGAGGTCAGCTGATACAGACAGGCCTGGCACTTACAGGGAATTGAACAGACTCAGGTGTCTCGGCATGCCTCGCCTAATGGGCTATGTCGCAATAGAGAAGACATATTAGCTAGTCATAAATGATTGATGATTCAAAGTAGCTATACTTTGCTTTTTACAGGTGTTCCTTGCCAAAAGTTATTTAGTGTAATTTGTTTCCTCCTTACCAAATCAGGTGTTGGTATAGAGTAAAAAACTCAGTCTTTTACCACAGTGTGTGTGTCATAAGTTTAAAGTCAAAGAAACAAACAAAAAAAAACTTTGACTGAGAAGGCGTGTGTATCACTGTTTGTCTATTAGCTTTAATGCTAATAACGAGCAGATCAATTACACCAGCGTGCCTGTACAGTAAACACGAAAGCGAGTAACTGGTTAGCTAAGCTTGGCATAAAGCGTGGAAACAGAGTCCGAGGAGCAGGTCTAGACCCCATACTCTTTCACTCGACAGTGGCAAAGAAAAAACTTTAAGAACCCAGCAACAAAGCAAATATAATAACTGACCAAACCCAGTGACATACAGTTTAATCATATTCATTGATTTAAAGGAATACAAAAAAGTAGTAGATCCCCACATTTTCAAAGCTTGTGCTGTCATCTAATCGGCCTAATCTGACATTTCTGGCTTCCTCCTGACAGGATGCAGACAACAAGGTGGAGCGCACCTGGGGCGACTGCACCGTCCAGAAGAAGTACTCCCACGTTGACCTGGTGGTCATGATCGATGGCTTTGACGGAGAGAGGGGCGCTGTGGTGGCTGGAAGCAGGGGGTACTTTCTGAAGGTGGGCTGAAACTTAACCTCCAACACGTGCAGGACATAAAACACAATATTCCCTCCTGCCCACAAACATACACGCATAACTTTAAGAAACCAGCCGCTCAGTTGTTTTCCTCTCCTCCGTTGTGTTCAGGGGCCCCTGGTGTTTCTGGAGCAGGCTCTGATCAACTACGCCCTGAGGATCCTCCACAGCAAGAATTACACCATGCTCTACACGCCCTTCTTCATGAGGAAAGAGGTCATGCAGGAAGTCGCCCAGCTCAGCCAGTTTGACGAAGAGCTTTACAAGGTACAGAAGCTTTTACTGAATTCCTTGTTTTCTTTAACCTGTATTTAACTTTTCAAGGAGTTGTCTCAAGAGGAGGTCAACCTCAGCGAGCGCTGAAGAGTAATGTTCTTTCCTGCAGAGTCCTGCGTGCCACAGCACTTAGACGAATAATTCTGGAACGAGGCGTTCAGGTGTCCACTTGTTGTTGGCTGTGTAGTGCCACCCTGAGGCCCAAACAAAGAGCTGCGTGTTGTAGCATATACTCTGTCACTGTACGCACTGTGTCGTGATCTGCAGTAGATTCAGCTTTGAGCCACCATAGATAATTGATCGTACACATTCTGGACTTAAAACTTTAAACCTCCAGAATTTTATTTTCTATATTTGTTTATATTTATATGAGGGAAAAGTATTGGAGAACATTTCACTACATTCAAATTAGTGTAATTACATGAGTTTGCAGATATTAGCCATATCACAGTATACAGTATAAACTAAATATGTGAAATAGATATTTTGCTTTGTTACTGGCCGATTATTAAAAACTCTTACTTGTTGCAACAGTAATTAACTGTGTGGTGCCTCCTTAAATTTGAAATCCTTCATGATGATGAAATGATTTTTTGACCACCAAACATAGCATGAAGTCATGGAAACTTTTCCAGGCCTGGGGGAAAAAGCAATTTTCATATGACTTTGCGAATACAGCTATGACTTTTCCAGGTTTTTCACGTCTCTACTCTGTGTTTTGCCTCAGGTCATCGGTAAGAGCAGCGAGAAGTCAGACGACAGCGCCATCGATGAGAAGTACCTCATCGCCACCTCTGAGCAGCCCATCGCAGCCTTCCTGAGGGATGAGTGGCTCAAGCCCGAGGACCTGCCCGTCCGATACGCCGGCTTCTCCACCTGCTTCAGACAGGAAGTGGGCTCCCATGGCCGGGACACCCGCGGGATCTTCAGGGTGCACCAGTTTGAGAAGGTGGGACAAAAGTCCCGTTTTGTATATTACTGTTTATAGCAAGTACATTCAAATAAATAAATCATTTCTCTAATTATTAGATTTGTTAAAATGTCCAAAAAACTACAGGCCACACTCGTACCAAAGAAGTCTGCATGAGAATAATATCACAGTATGTTTCTCAAACATTGTAATAATGATCTGATTCTCTTCCCCTCACAGATCGAGCAGTTTGTCTATGCCTCCCCACATGACGGCAAATCATGGGAGATGTTTGATGAGATGATCGGGACGGCAGAGGAGTTCTACCAGTCTCTAGGAATTCCTTATCGCATCGTCAACATCGTCTCCGGTGAGTCACACAGGAGCACTTACGCACACACACAGCAGGCAGCAACAAGCTCTGACTTTGAATCATCTCCAATCAAATAGTCCCTCGAGCTGCAAACTCCTGGAACAACAAGGTGAACTCTAGAAATCAAAGTTTGTAAAGATTTGTAAAGATACTTGATGCAGGAAGAGAACAAAGGGGTTGATCAGTTAGTCGACTGACAAAAAGGTTTTTATTTATTACTATTTATTACTGTTGGTTGGACAAAACATGATCAACATTATATACAACACTAAACAGTTATGCAATTGATTGATTGAACATTTTGCAGATGAATCGGTTAATTGCAGCGCTGTATGCAGCCCGTACTCTTAACCCCCTCTTGGTTATTTTTGCTGTGATCATTTTCTGTTGAGATGCTCGGTGCTGTCAGAATATGATACAAGCTAACTGCTCTCCTCCTGTGTGTCCTCATAGGTGCCCTGAATCATGCGGCCAGTAAGAAGCTGGACCTGGAGGCCTGGTTCCCTGCCTCTGGGGCGTTCAGAGAGCTGGTCTCTTGCTCAAACTGCACCGACTACCAGGCCAGGCGCCTCCGCATCCGCTACGGACAGACCAAAAAGATGATGGACAAGGTGAGTGCTCTGTTTCTGTGCGTCTTGACAAAGGTCTGTCTGAGAACGCTGCAGACAGTTCATTTCATACACCGCTGCATTTAACACTCTGTGTGTGTGTGTGTCTGTGTGTGTGCTTCACAGGCAGAGTTCGTGCACATGTTGAACGCAACTATGTGCGCCACCACCCGCGTCATGTGCGCGATCCTGGAGAATTACCAGACCGAAGAAGGCATCGTTATTCCAGAGAAGCTCAGGGACTTCATGCCTCCTGGTAAGCAGCGCTGAACGCTTTGACACCTAGAAAGAAAAGTCAATAATTAAGTACAAGTTTTACAAGCTACTCAATGTATAAAAGTTAATGTCTGCTCCTAATGCTAATTGTTCTTCACTACATGAGAGCTGCTCTGCAGCACAGAAATACCAAACTGTGTTTGAGCTCCTTTAGGAACTGTCACCATGCGGGCTGTGTTTAGCTCAGTTGTCAGAGCAGCCGCCCCATGTGCAAAGGCTCAGTCCTTGCTGCGGAAGCCCAGGGTTTAAATCTGACCTGTGGCTCTTTCACACATGTCATTCCCCGTCTCTCTCTCCCCACATTTCCTGTCACTCTCCAGCTGTATATCAAAATAAAGCTTGAAAATAAAACCCCCCCAAAAAAGTCACCATCATATAGTTTGTCCACCAGAGAGCGCTGACGAGTCGATCTTCACACCTTGAAACGTCAGCTCAGTGTTTGTCCATAACAGTTTTTGTATTTAAGACAAATATGTATCTCAAATTTCAATATAAGTATCAACCAGTTGGCTTTAGTATTAATGTCAGGTTTGACCTCAGTGTGATGGCTGTAATATAGAACTTTTCTAAAAACAAATAACGGTTGAAACGATGAAGCTCTTGAAAATGACAGGATGGTATGCCACAGATAATGATGCATGTTGGAGGTCTGTATATCATGCAAACATGTTTACAAAGACAGTTTCTAAACCTCGTCAGTGGTGACAGTAGACTGCGTGAAAGTGAAACAGAGAAATGTGCAGTACAGCTGCAATCCGAGTTTTAATATCAGTAACCTCAGAATATTTGCAAAGCACTGAAACAGCAGGAGAGATGTTGACTGTTAAATTGCTTTCAGGCGTGTGTGCTGCGTTTGAGACCAACAAACGTCTTGAGGCGATAGTGGAATGAGTGAATCCGTGTATTTCCAGAAATGTTGGACAGTTTTAGTGACGTTCCCGTTACTCACGCCACTCGTCTTTCCTCCAGGTCTGACCGAGATCATTAAGTTCGTGAAGCCCGCCCCCATCGATCAGGAGATGTCTAAGAAATCAAAGAAACAGCAGGGAGGAGGGAAGAAGAAGAAGCAGGACGCAGGAGACCAGAACCTGCCCGACGCCATGGAGACCATGTCCGTCTCATAGACTCCACACACACGACGGCGGTGTCGCTTCACCAACCACACAGATAGAAACCGACGGAGCAGAGCCTCGTGTGTACTGACGGAGGTTAATGAAGGTGGGCTCTGGCCTGTCTGTGTCTATCTGGATGGATGGTGGAGTTCATCTCAGCTGTTCCTCCCTTCGTTCACCTAAAGCACACTGAAAAAGGGAATGTGTGTGCTCAAGCCTCATCTACATCTTCTCTTCAGAGTCCACTGATCATCTGTATGTCCGTCTGTCTGTCCATCCCTTCTTTACATCTGCAGCAACACTGAGCCTAAAACAAACAGATAAGCCTCCGAATCAGCGGCTACATTTCTGGTTTCTGTCAGTTCAGATAAACCACTGTTACATGTTCAAATCTCTCTTTGAAAAGCATGTTTGTTTGTTTGTTTTTTGTCTGATTCATTGGCTCTTTGTTGAGACCAGAAGCTGCATCCCTTCTGTAAAACTGATTGCTTTGTGTCTGAAATGGTTTTAGAATTGATTAAACTGTAATTCAAAGTGATCGGTTATTTGTCTGTTTTAGGCTTCGCTTCGTTGTCATCTTCCACCCACTGTCGCTTCATGTCACTGTTGACCATCATGCTGAGCACCGGCTCATGATGGAAATGCCGACACTGTCCGTATGTGCTTGCTGAAATAAAGACATATATCGAAGTGGCACTCACTGTAAACAAATATTAAATACAGTTAATATGGAACATCTTTTTTGTGTCATTTGTCTTTTAATTAAGTTTTAGGGCTGCAACAATATTATTTTCATATTCATACATTCTATATTCTGAGCGTTTTACTGGAAGAATTTGACCCTGAAACATCTGCCATGAAAAGACAGTAACCTATTACAACAGACCGATTAAAAACAAGCTCAGTGTGAGTGGAAACTCCAGGAAACGTGTTTTTTTTATAATATAGTAATTGTTTCTAAACTTATCAAGCAAGAAATTAAAACCTCGTCTAATATGGTGGTTAAAATATTACTCATAATATCTGACTCACCAAAAACCAACAAACAAGTTTTCTTTTATATTCACGTAATTCTGAATGAGTCCTTGTAACGTAGACATTTGTTTCTCAGAGTATCTAATCATAGCTTACTTACATCTTACTTTCAGGATTTATTTTTAAAAAATAGTTCACATCCCTGTGGTAAAAGTGCATTTGATGACCAGATGTGTTGATGGAATTTCCAGTCGCCCTGTACATCTGATAAAGTGCAATAAGGAAGACCTGAGAGTTACTCATTAACTCCAACAGACTTTACCCCCATCCACTTGTAACGCAATAAGGAGTCAATCCGCTCTCTATTGAAGCATATTTACAAAAAGGTGAGATGGATTTTACAGAATTTCTTCAATGATAGACAGTCAAACATTTATGTAAACGTCTGACTCATTCTTACTTCAGTCTGCAGGCGTGTTACAATGAGTGACACTTCAGAAGATGATCAAGAGATCACCTTCTCGGTGAAGGTAACATTTAAAAGTCTCATTTGGATACTTGTGAATAATAATGGCAGCTGAACTTTTTGCTGTTTGATGTCTTTTGTTTTCCTTCATGTGTGTTTCTTCCTCTAACCTCTAGTTTCTCGGCCGAGTCGAGGTGGTCCGTCCTAATGGACTACAGATCCTGGAAGAAGCAGTTCAATCCCTAAAGGTCACTAATTATCACTCATCCTGTTTAGTTGATGGTTTTTTTCCACCTTATAAGGAAAAAAACATTCTTTCCCTGTGTGTCATTGTTTTGTTTACGTTCTCTTCCCAACATGGCATCCAAAACCATTGTGTACTGTGTCCTTTTTTTAGGACATGCTGGCGCAGTGCTGTGTAGTTTTCTCATCGTGTTTGTAAAAGGGTTTTCCTGAGTGACTGTGTTAACGTTTCTAAATCGGTGACTTGGATGCTGGAATTCAGTGGACGGGCAGGGCATGTGGGTTCAAGTTTCCTCACCATGAGGGTTGAACAGATGTTATGAATTAATGTATATATATATTTATTTATTTATTTTTGTAATTAAATTTAGGCAGATAGGCATCTATCTATCTATCTATCTATCTATCTATCTATCTATCTATCTATCTATCTATCTATCTATCTATCTATCTATCTATCTATCTATCTATCTATCTATCTATCTATCTATCTATCTATCTATCTATCTATCTATCTATCTAGACACAAGATAAATACTCCTCAGAAAAGACAGCAAAGAAGAGCAAAGTCCATCTCTTCCTGAAACTGGGTGGAGTCGACATTTTGGAAAACAAAACCAAGGTGAGTGATGAAACTGGTCATGGAGAATTTACTCACACATCTTTGAGTTCTGACTTTTAATCTTCTCGTTGTATTCTCTACCCTTAGGTTATGTTGTATTCGTGCCCTCTGCCCACTATCTCCTTCTGCGCCGTGCTGCCATCTTCACCCAAAGTCTTCGGCTTCGTGGTTCAACACCCTGCAGCAGACACGCACCACTGCTATCTGTTCCAGAGCAAGAAGTTTGTGAGTGTTACGGATTCCCTACTGGGATGATCTGGTGGTTTATTGTTTTCATTTGAGGAGGAGGATCACCTATGTATGAATATTAGAAAAACAATGTGGGAATATTGTATGCATGCCAGATGGGTTTCAACGTGTAAAGGCTTGAACTGTCTTCACATCTTTCAGTCTCACGTGCTGGTCTCAGTGGTTGGGGATGCCTTCAGAGCTTCAAAGAAGCAGGAGAGCAACAGAGGAGGACGAGACCTGATAGTGGAGGCACTCAGACATAAGGTTAGTTCTGCTTTCACTATCAGGGAAAGGAGTCCCTTATTTTTTATTATTCTCTCATGGAGCAGTATTTAGTTTAGTTTCATGAACTCAAAGAGAATGAAGAGCAGCTCCTGTGAATGCAAAATAGTGACATTTGAAATCAATCTGCTTTGTCTTTCTCACCCCTTTCTTCTTTTTTCCCCTTTTCCTTCAGAATAAAATGCTGCAGAGAGAAAACGCTGAGCTAAAGAAGAAGCTTCAGGACAGACAAAATGACTAAACAACACTGATATATGCTGCTGCACAACACTTTTAATTATTTTTAAACTATTTTACATTGTTTTTTTTTGTTGTTTACCCTCAGGAAAACCTTCAAGCTGAATACAAAGCACACAAAAAAAAACATGAATTATGACTTTTACTACCAGTAATAATATTCTAATATAGTATTAATGTCATTAATGTCAGTCTCCGTCACATCCACACCAGCAGAGGGCAGCAGTAAGCCAGTCAACCGAGTTTGAGGCGGATGCGTTCAAATGCTCCCTTGAGAGTGTCGGAAATTTTACAATGTTATTCTTACATGAAAAATTAAAGAAAGTCTTAAAAATGCAAAATGTTCTGAATTGCTGTGTGTAAACATTTGAGGCCTTACTCGTAAAAATAGATAATGTACATAATATCAGTTAACAATGATAAAATAACTGTACAATAACTGGATAATAAATGAAGCTTGCAAAGCCAGACTTTCTGTGTTTTATTGCTTTAACTTCCAAGTGTAATGTAATGTACCGTGTTTTATCCTGTCCGTGAACGCACCATAAGCGAGTCATATTGAAATATAGGGTATATACGCAGAGAGCACGTGAAGGCAACACAACATGGACACAAACTTTGGTGTGACAGTCGGCAGAGAGTAGGCGAGGGAGGAGACGACGACTCTGGGATGGCGACGGTCACTTGTCTGGCCTAAAAGGTAAGTTACTCAACAGACTGTTACAGTATCTGCTTGTTGTTGTTGTAGTCCGTTAGCAGACTAGTTTACGGCGGACACAGTTTGTGTAAACCTCAGCTAAAAACGTCAGCCGACGTGTCGTTTTGCTGGTTAGTTTTTGCCCTGACATGGCTGCTTCACTCCCCACTCCAGGCGTGGGGCAGTAGTGGAAAACTCTGGCTGTCCAGGAGGGTTTGAGCCGCCATGGGGACGCGGCTGTCTCGTAGCGGCAGCAGCCTGTCACTCCTGCCGGACAGGCAGCGCTCTGAGCGGCAGGAAGAGGACCGAGTCTCCGATAACGAGTCTTTGGACGGGCTCGGCAGACGGGAGGACATAGCCCAGTTCCCGTACGTGGAGTTCACGGGCAGGGATAGTATAACATGTGCGACATGCCAAGGCACCGGACGAATCCCCTCAGGTGAGTGGAAATCAAAAATGAGACGAGATAACTGTAAACACAGACAGTCCGAGGTGAGGCAGCGTTATGTAACCATTTGTCTGGGGACACCATGCAGCCACAGTTTTATCACAGAGTAAATATCACAGTGATCTGCACATTGTGTTCACTTAAAGACTGAAAGCATGAACCCTGATGACCTCAGACCAGCAGAAAACAGCTTCTCTAGCATGTTGATGTTTGTCCAATAAACATTTTAAGAGTGAGCACTAATCAGTCTGACACATGGTCTTGCTATCTCCTGCATCACAGATCAACTGAATGAACTCGTTGCATTGATCCCATACAATGACCAAAGGCTGCAGCCCCAGAGAACGTACGTAACCGCACCGAGATATGACTAAGTGCTGCTCAGAGGCAGTTTGTGTTTTGAACCCTGTGTCTGTGTGTGTTTGTGTTTTTCAGGAAGCTGTATGTGGTCCTGTCCGTTGTGTTGTGTCTCCTGGCGTCTTCGCTCGTAGCCTTCTTCCTCTTCCCTCGTGCCGTGATCGTGGTGGACGATGGGATACACTCAGTCACTGTGCTCTTCGATCACACCAATATGAAGGTCTATATGAACATGACGGTAGGTTTTTTGTTTTCGCTCATAACTGAGCGTACCCTCACTGATACGAATGAGTTGGCTAGTTTTTAACTGCACTTAATAAACTGGCAACAGAGCGCATCCCGAAACAAAATCCACTCCTCGAAATGTATGTTTGTGTGGTGAAAGAAGTTTGATTGAATCCTCACGTGGTGAGACGTGCTTGTTTGAGAGAAAACTCATCATCGTCTTCACAACATCAAATCAGTGTCACCAATGTTTTGGCTGTGTCATATAATCTAGTGCAAAACAACTGTAATCTTGTCTGTGGCTTAAACAACCAAAGATGCTTCATCAAATTGCAAATTTTATCAGATAGATAATGATTTCTAGTGCTACAGGACAGTAAGAACTGTCAAAAAAAGCATCTCTATGAATAAAACATTAACCTAAGAAGGCTTCTTGTGACTTAAAGAAATGATTTCCTATTAGTATTAATTACAGGAACATCTGCGCTGATGGTGTTAGTCTGTCTCTCCGTCACGTCATTCACAATTTTCAGTTTTTTTTTGTTTTTGTTTTTTTACTGAACTACTGGATCGAATATTCATCGTGAAAGTGTTGTTAGTTGGAGCCAAAATTCTACAGAAGCCAAGAGTGGCCATTTAAAAAAAAAAAAAAATCAAGTTCACACAGGAATTATTTCATAAACAAGATAATTATCCTTATCATGGGAAAACAAAATGTGGAGAACTAAAGCACTTAATTCCTGGGTAGCCTCTCCGTCATCTGACATGTTCAGCTGAAACCAGTTCCAAGTAGTTTTACTGTGATCTTGTGGAACCGCATCATGTGTCTGTTCAGGGACTTCCTGATTTTCAAATGAAGCAGTAGGCGTACGTCTTGTTGATCTCTGCACCATGCTTCAGTCGAGGTCTAACACAACGTCTTCTCTCTGTCACAGATCAGAACTTTCAGATCAGACGTCTTCTCGTGATAAATTAGCTTGTTTTTCTCCAGATAACGAATAAACTATTAGAGGGAAGGAGAACCGTGTTATCTGGAGATGATGGTTTCATAGCATGTGCTCCAATAATAAGAATAATTCATTCTTTCGAGGCTCTGATTTTTGCCATTTCAAGACTTATTTATTTATTTTTTTAAGCGGATGTTTTTTTTTAAAAACACATGTTGCATAATCGTTATCACATTTGCACTTCACTGTGTATGTTTTTGATCTTCCTCTCAGAGCACTCTGAACCTCACCAACCCAAACTTCTTCTCGGTGCTGGTGCAGAGCTTGAGCTGCCAGGTCCTCTACATGAAGACGGTGATCGGGACTCAGCTGCTGAACAATGCCACCACCATCCAGCCGCTCAGCGAGAGTCGGGTAAAATAAAACAAACGTTTCAGCGACAAAAAGACAACGTTCAGTTGATGTCATTTATGTGAGAGGTGTTTTATATATTTTAAAATCTGACATTTTATCTCTTGGTAAGTCTGTAATAAGACTGTACAGTTTCCTGGTTCAAAGTACAGTATTGAAACATGCTACAGGTGTGGCTGCTACAGGATGTGGTCATGGTAGACTGTTTTGAATGCAAGCTCTACTTGACAAAGCTTAAAGACCACATGACTGAAGATCAGGGCGTGAGCGAGACACACTGTCAAACTGGAAACTGAAAGGCCAACATGACTCTTACTGTCAAAAAACCCCATGAAAAGAACAGAACCAATAATGAATAACGAGTCACCAAAGATTCGTACAGTCATTGCTTCACACAGCTGATTAACATGAATATGGGTTCTGTAGTTTATTTAGCCTATTTATTTCTTCAGCTGCTGCACTTGTTTACTTGGTTTTTAGTACCATGTAACCTTTGTAAACTCGTCTCTGTCACAGCTGATAAAATTAAATATTTGCATCATCATGTCTAGATAACAGCATGTCAGAGTTGTTGTGTAACGTGTCAAACCTTCCGCAGGTCAACTACACTGTGGGTGTAGAGATTGGTAGCAGCGCTCCCTACGTCTAGTAAGTGTCTCTGCCTAAACTTTGTCCAAACAGCTTGTCAGTGTCCAAACACGAAATACTTACTAATTGTTATAATTATATATTTGGCTAACAGCCAAACATCAACACGTGCACCAACAGCAGCCAGCTAATATTACTTACTAGTCCAACAGCAGTCAGCCCAGCTCTGTATCCGTCTTTCAGACTTTTTATTTCACCAGCCACTAAAAGTCAGTCCCAGAGTTACTCTTCTCCTCTGCCATTCTGTTCATAAAACCTGTTGAGCCTGATTACATTACACACTTGACACACTAGCTCCATTTATAGTCAGCATTCCCCCTCCTCAGGTCTGAAATCCAAAATAACTTTGGAACTCTCCTGATTCTTTGAGCTCACAGTCCAGACAGCCTGGCTAACAAACTGAGCTAACAGCAGCTACAGTTCACTGCTGTTTACCTTACTTTCTATCAGGACAGGAAAGAGTGAGAGTGACATACACCATTTAGCTCATTACAGTCGGTGTGACAGCAAAATGATGACTAAACCTTCTGCTGTGTGTCTGCAGTGCCTTCTGCACCATGCCCAGCATCAAGGTCCACAACATCGTCGTGTATGTGCAGTAAGTATCTCTTTCCTTAATGTCATTACTCCGCTCGGCTCTTTTTGTCTCGTCACTTCTGTTTATGTTTCGACTTGTTCATCATGACACAGAGTGAAAACTTTAAATCCCTCACTTAAATACAAGTACTGATACAACAGTGTCAAAATACTCCATTACAAGTTAAAGTCCTGGATTTAAAATAGACAAATTTATCATCAAAAAAAGTTTCAAGCATAGTTTTCATTTGTGTTTTAGAATATAACGTCAGAATGAAGCACTAGGATGATGAAACTGTCACAAACATTTCATCACATTTTTAGAAGCCGATATAAAAAATACACTGATATAAAATTCAGTGCAGCCAAGAGAGAGTACAGCACAATACATCCCTCTGAAATGTTGCAGAGAAGATGCAGTGAGTGGCCTAGAATAGAAATAATCAAGTAAAGCACGAGCACTTGTATTGAAGCAACTGTATTGAACTAGTTAACCACTTTGCAGCGCTGCGACATCATAACCTTCAGCCTGCAGTGTAGAGGCGGCTGTGAAATTTAGTTGTCATGTTATGTAACACTAAGATACAGTATTGCCACATGAACCACTTCCTCAGAGTGGTTGCCTGTGAGAAATAGTGTTAAACCATCACTACCCCACTGCTGCTATTTCAAATACGTTCACATGGGAGTGACTTGAACTGTTCCTTGTGCAGGCTTCCCTCCTGGTTCTTAAATATTACAGTAGAGAGATCATCATTGCACATTTCTTCTTCCTCAGTTTCTGTGTGCTCCTACCTGTTTTCAGAACCTCAGTGAAAACCTCGTTCATGGTGCGAACATCCCAGAACAGCCTCGAGGCCTATCGCTACATAGACTGTGGTTCTAACACCACGTACCCTCGGAGAGCCAAGAACCCTTTCCTCAGTGCTCCGCTGCTGTGAGTGGACCACTCCTGGAAGGAGGAGGAGGCCAGCACACACTCCAGGATGTGTGACAGACAAAACCACCAGCAGCAACACACCAAGTAGTGCTTTGGCAGAGTACCTAATGTTAAATAGCAGATGAAGTTAGTTTCCTGGAAGACATAGGGTGGCCGCTTTTTTTTTTTTATCTGCACATTGGTTTTCCTTGGACAGGCAAGAGGTGACAGATAGGTTTGTTGTGGATGTCTCTTGCCACAGCTGCCACGTGTGGTTTTTTACTTGCATTAGTGGGACTTAAGATTGTCTAGAATATCTCAGTTTAAAAAGAAAGTTTTGCTATGTGACAAACTGGACGAGTCATTGCCAACCAGCGCTCTGTGGCCTGTGTTGGAAGCGGGACAAGAGGCAGAGAAAGCTCTTTTCTTAAAGGGGAACATTGCCAACTGACAATGAAAGTGCCACCGGTGGCATTTTTGCCATAGCTTTAGTTAGTGCTGCAGAGCTCTGTCTGTGTCTGCTGCTGCGACATAAGGAGAGCATTCTTCAGCAGAGCTTGAATGACCTTTTGGTATCGAAACACTGTGTTGACTGAAAGCTACTGAGTAGAACAGAGGGAGGATCATTTAAAATGTTTTTGCACCTTTTTGAAACTGGAATATACTATATCGCTTAAGTCTGGATTATTTAACTGTTTCTAAAGTCTAAAAAACATTTAACATATCACGTGTTTTTAAACTAATCAATAAGTTATTACTGTTACATCGTTTACACACACTGATTTTTTTAGATTCAGGGGTATGTCCTATTTACTAATTGCGTAAACAAATCTATAGTATTATGGTTAAGGAGTTCTTAATCGTCACCTCTGTGGCTTATCAACCTCTAAATGTCTCTGTGGAGCATTTCAGTAAATAACCGCTGAGTGCCACCTTACTTACATCAGCAAGTATCCTCAAACGACAATAAAAATATGAAAATATCTGGTTTGACTGACGTGAGGTAACACTCGACTCGTGAAGTGACGGAAAGCAATAGTGTTTTTTTAAAGGGACAGTTTGTAAATTTTTGCAAATTTTTACAAGGGTTTTTAAAAAAAATCTGACATTATGCTTGATTCTAAATATTAAAGGGAGTTGTGAATAAATAAAATGAATAATAAACATCAACACTTGTTGTCTCAGAATCTCTTTTTGCATTCAGCTGTAACAGTGAATTTCCCATTGATTGATTTTAAAGGACCACTAGTGGCATCTAGTGGTATTGTTGATTGCAACTGCCTCAGCTCACCCTCCGATTCCTTGTGTAAAGGAGAAACACACAAAAGGCCCATTTAAGGTCAGTGTTTGGTTTGTCCATTGTGAGCTACTGTAGAAACATGGTAGACTCCATGGAAGGGAACCCGTGGCATCTGTAGATATTAAAGTCTTATTTTCAGGTGATTCTATGCTCATGAAAACATTAAGTTGAATATTTTATTCCAATTCAGCTTCTATGTGACAATTTGTTGCTGTTCTCTTCAGTATAAACTATACTCTTACTATTTGTTACAGTTTTGAGTTTGTTGCTGTGTTTCCGGTTTTATTTAGTAGTTCCACCCTGTCTGTCTTGTCTCCCGCCTTTTTTGATTTTGCACCTGCCCCTGATTTGTTTCACCTGTCCCTGATTGGTCCTGCATGTCTATTTAGTTCCTGTGTTTCCTTGGCTGTCCGTTTTTGTCTGTACGTTTTCCTAGTGTTTTATGGTTCCCGTTTTATGTATCTTTTCTGTTTTTGACCCTGCCTTTCCTTTAGCTTTTGGATTATTTGCTTGTTTTTTTTGAGTCTTTTGTTTGTATTTTTGCCCGGTTTTCCAGCTGCTTTTTGGTTAGTCTGTTTTTGTGTTTTTTTTGTATCCTGCTCCTGTGTTTCTTTGTGTTCATCCCTAACCAAGTTTAAAGTTGCTGATTTTTAGATTAGCCTGGAGGTGGATAAGGCAGGGATGCCAAAATGGCAGCGGCCAGAACTCTTGCTCTACAGAAACCTGTGGGTAACACCACGCTTACGCTTTCCATTCTTTATGGTGACAGCCCATTAAACCAAAATAACCAGTGACTCAAAAACACTTCAGGTACCACATCATTTCAGTTTAATTCTATTCATTTTTTTGCATACAAAATAGCATAATATCCTTTTTCAAACAGACAAATGTTTCCTTTTTTTTAATGTCTCATACGCTGTCCTATAGCTGCATGTGAAAATATATTACTACATAATATAGAGTTCAACAAGAAAACAAACCACAATATATTATCACTGTAATACAAGTAGTGTTTTTCTTGGTTTTTACCAAACAGGGCGACACACTAAATAAATGCATAGTAAAAATACAAGAAGCAATAAGTACAAAAATATAGCTGGATAAAAAGCTTATTAATACAAGAGTGCTTTGTCTTTGGTTAAGTACGTCTGTCTTTGAGCCACTGCCTTGCCTGTGTGTGTTAACCTGCGTGTCTTCTGTGTTAATGCCGAATGAATTATGTGAAGCAGTGAACGAACACTAAACATTTCACGGCAATGGTGCGATTAACACTGTACGTCCTTCCTCAGTCAAGCTTTTTCCCCAGTTTCACGTGCACTTCTTTAACAGCGGACGTAACGTTGCCCATCATGTTTCACCTGAAATACCCTCTACACACCACAACCCTCGACTCCACCCCCTCGTGCACGTACACACACATACACATACACACACGCTCATTAAAAGTTACAAACCTCACATTCATGTTTACTTTCAGCAGAGTTATGACTCCCTCTCATTCTGATTATTAAGTGTACATGAGTGGAAAAAAAAACACGATTGTCGATTACGATTACATGTAAATGACACTTACAGAAGTGCTGTTGTACGGTCAAAGGCAAGAGTGGCTGTAAATATGCTGTACATACATCTGAATACCTGAACACCTCGAGATATAGAAACTGAATTACATCATCAGGGCTTTGGTCACTTTTTTTTTTTTATACAAAGAAAATAAGGGATTTTCTAACAATACAAAATATAAACACCTGCTGTTTCAAAGGCAGTTATGTCTAAATGTTGAACATTAACAGTGCAAGGAAAGATCCTCTTTGTAACCGCTCCACACAGTGTGTGTGTGTGTGTCCTTAAAGCTGCTTTGAACATGATAAAAAGCTGTATTTAATCACGGGTCTGTATCATGGCTTCATTGAGCCTAACATCGTTCATCCTGGTTAACCGGTATCATGGCGCTGGTGCCT
Source organism: Collichthys lucidus (assembly GCA_004119915.2). NCBI lineage: Eukaryota > Metazoa > Chordata > Actinopteri > Sciaenidae > Collichthys > Collichthys lucidus. Next base: position 14,262,783 of record CM014087.1, read on the forward strand.
AACTGGCTCAGTTAATAGATAGCTCAGGCGAAAGAGGCAGAGTTCTTAGCTACAATTAATCACATGCAATGTCATCAGTGGAGTAGTTGAAGCCCCTGAAAACTTGGCTGCAATTGTATTTCTCTATAATATGAAATATTCAGGACTAAAGCAGCAAGCATAGTTCAAAAACAAATCTTTGGTTAACAGTCAAACCTCTGGTCTACCTGTGTTGGTTTGGTTTGGTCAGATCTGATTGAGAGTATTGAAAAAACATCAACTATCATCAGTTTCTGATTGAAAAGTTGCTAAATCCCGATTGGTCCAAGGAAGTATGTGACATCACTTTTTCTGCAACTGTCCTGCACATTTCAAATCAGTGAGAAAAAACTGAAATAAAACTCTTTTAAATAAGAAAGTTTGTTTACATTCAGTCCAGTTACTCTGAGTAAGAAGCTGGTTTTAAAAAATGTATTCAGGGCTGTTAATGAGACGGGATGAAATAGAGATACCCACCACTGAAAGATAAAATATATTCACATGAACAGTAGATTTATATTCAGAGACTAAAAGCAAGGCTTCAGCTATAGCTGTATAAAGGCCATCCTCTTCAACATATCTCACAAATAAGAATAAATAGATAATCCATGAATTTCAATTTCACTTTTTTGGTGATTTTTTTTTTTTGCCTCACGATAAGCAAAGTATTCTGTAGAAATAATTAGGACCTAAATACCCTCATAAACAGTGTGTTCAACACTGTATACAATTAATTGTCTGCTGACTGTATATTAAAAAGGTCTATTATCATTTTTTACACTTGACTTTATTGTGAACTCAGTACTTTTTGTCCATGTCGGGATCCTGTAGCAACAATGCTGACTCCATGTTGACTGGTTTTGATCTGATCCTCTGGAGTGGGTTACTATGGTGATCTGTCCTGGTTATAAATGAGCCAGCATCATGACACCAGAAAACCAGAGTTATGCCCAAAGACAGCTGAATAAGGCTGTAATATTTCTTCATAATACAGACCCCGGTAGATGTACGGGATTAAAGCATCAGTAAGGATCAGGGACTAACATTTACAATTGCCTTTAAAATGTCTTGAAGAATCTTTGCAGCTCCAAAGATAACATTAGTGTCACGGCCCACACGAGGCCACGACTGAACATTAAAATCCTTGTCAGTACTACGCGCTGCACGTCGCTGCTCTGAGTCGGGTTTCCTGTGTCTGTCTATCGGCGCGGTGACAACATGACCTTGTTGATAAAGTTGACGATGGCGGAGGCGGGTTGTTCGGGGTCCAACTCGGCAAACAAGTGACATACGTTCTCTGCCATGCTGCCCGGCTTCTTGGCTACGAAACCAAACACCCTGAGAGGAGAAAGAGGACGTGAGGAAAAGAGAAGAGATACTGTTACTGAGCACCAGAGGAAGCAAATCATTAGATGAGTTTGTCATGTAAGTAGGTCAATACTGTGTCTTTGTAACAGCCCATGATGTTAACTACAATGAGGAAATTATTAGTATTATGTAATATAGGGACATATGGGACTTGATTTTCTTTGTTAAATCATGTTTGCTGGAATGATTTTGCCAAGGCTCTCACGCAACCTGACGCCATGCAGAGGCTCTATTATCATGGGTGTATCTACACCCCCTTTTCTTCTTTTTTAAATAAACACACACATGCACACTCCTTCCTTTCAAACACAAACACAGCACTTACTTAACAGTGTTGTTGTCTGAGTTAGTCCACCTAAAGTAAAAAAAGAGAGAGGGAGAGACAGAAACCAGACTCAGACAGACACACACACAGGCAGAGCTGCCAAACAAGCTGACGCAGCTGTAGCTTCAGCCACAGCCGGCATGCTCGCGTAACATAATGACTTGTCTCTCATGCCCGCTCACATATTCACTAACAAACGCACTGGCAGAGACAGACATACAGATCCATGCGAGGGCTCGCAGCAACGAATGCAGGGAATGATCATGGGTGCGATGGGTGACTGTGGTGATTGCAACTGTGATATCTGGTTCCAGCTACAGCTACAAGAATCAATCAACATCTTTTCATTGTCTTTGAGGCGCCTACCTCCTGTCCTTTGGGTCGATGCTGCTGAAAGTCACGCTGTTCACTGGGTAATGTCTCCTAAAGAAAACCCTAGAAGAACAGAGCAAGACAGGACAGAAGAGACCTTTCAAGTTGTGCATCAGTCATCACTTAAACGTATAGACAGCATAGCCTTCGCTATAGCTGGTTTTCCTCTCCCTAACTTTGGTATTGATCTCAAAAACTCTAAAAAATAATTATGCCACCTTTATTTTTTAAGTCTCACCTGCGCTGGCTGTCGGTCAGTGTGATGCCCTGTGATGTCACCTTGAACTGGACAACTGTAGCGGAAGGACGAGGGTTACGACCCAGGGTAGCATCTGTCGCCTTGGCGATGGCCTGGGGGCCGGTCAGAGACTCTGTTTCCACGGAGTTCAGGTAGAGGACGTTACAGGCTGAGGGGGAGAGGGACAGAGATGGACAGAGACGTGAGCATAACAAATGAGATGAAGAACAGACCTGAGCTGTACGTAAACACTGTCATCTTTTAAATAAAGTTTAGTTCAAGTCATGAATAGTACAGTAACTTACTTCTTTTCTCGATATTTGTAGTAATGTTAAGTGTCCTATTTTTTGGTTTGTGTCTAGTTGTCATGCTGCCTTAAATTCATACTCCAGCAGAGTCATTGTCTCTACCTATGCAATTCAATAAAGTCCATCTTTGCAAAGTACGTACACGATAATGTGACTCAGGTGGAAACAGCAGCAGAATCAGCAGTTTTTTTTTGTTTTAGGACGAGAAGACAGGATGAAAAACTCACCTGCTCCTTGTTTCAGCAGGTCTGCAGCTGTGCTGATGTTACTCACTGGCTGAACCTCTGGCAGATCTCCTATCAGATCTGACAACACGGACAAATCAGAATCACTTATGTCAGGTAAAAGTGCATTTTTCTATTTACTTATTCTGCTAACACTTCTAGATCATCGCTGTAATGATTATTTCTGACATTTCGATGACAATTCCTAAAGAAAGAAATCAAAAGATTAGTGGGAGGATCACCGACCTTTTTCTGGGATCTTGAGAGCGCAGGGCAAAGAGATAGGTGTGATGGAGTGTTGGTAGACTAATGCAGAGAGGCTCCCTGTGGATAACAGATAACAAAGTAAGAACCCCTTACATTACCTAAAGTAACAATATGTATACAAAAAAGATTAGATTTCCCTAAGGTGGCTTCTAAAAACAAACAAAAATAGACATTCAAAGTATGCTAATGCTGGAGGAAGAGAAGGAAAATGTACCAAAGTAGGGCTCGTTCTGACATCCTTTAATCTTGACACCTCGAGGGCCTGTTTCTATTAGGAAGTGTCTGACCAGCTGTTCCAGAGGGTCGCTCACTGTGAAAGGAGAGGTTTACAGTAAACACGTTTACATCAGTACAATGTCACACAAATAGCCTGGATGGCCAGACTATGCTGTTGGACAGATGTTTCGCTGATGTGAACAATAACTTTTACCTTTGCTGTTGTGGTTGTTGACATTGGGAGGAGGTGTAGCCACCTTCAGGGCGAGGCCGTAGGCACCGTGGAAAGAGTTACTGTCCCTGATCAGGAAGGTTCCTGGCTCTCTCTCCTTCAGAGCTGCGATTGCTACAGCCAAACAACCAAAATATTAAGAATGCGATGTGCTGTGACTCTTCGTAGCAAGATTTTTCTTGGAAAAACACCAAATCACTCTGTCAGACCTACCTTGCTCTCTGGAGATGCCAGGCTTGTACCAGAACCTTGAGCTGTCCTGAACAAACTTCACACTGACCCGATTGGCGTTCTCGGTCTCCACAGATGCCTCTCCTTCATTTTGCGCAGCAGTGGGTGCAATTTCCCCCACGGTGGGAGAGAATGTGACGTGGTGCTGGTGCTGCCCAGTACTGGTTGCAGAGGGACTCACGTGACCCACGGCTGGCCTCAGAGTTCCCGCCCCATCGTTAGGCGAACCTGACTGGGCGGGTGGGTGGCGCTTCTCCGGCAAAGGCGGCTGGGGGTGAGGAAGAGGGATAGAGATGGTGGAATAGTTGGAGTAAGAGGATGGGTGGAGCTGAGGAGTGTGAGCGGAATAGCACGGCTTCTTGTTAGTGTCCGCAGTAGCAGGAGTTTGTCCGGCAGCGCTGTGCTCCATGCTTGGGTAGTGGTGGTGTGGGGGTCCATGCTGTTGGGTGTGGTTCGGATGGTGTGGGTCAGACCCGCTTAACATCAACCTCCTACCCAAAGTGGCAAAGCCAGGAACTGGGACATCAGAGACTGGAGATCCCTCCATACTAGTGGAGGCAGGCTGGGGGGATGATGACGTAGCTGCGTTGGGAGATGCTGGGACTGATGTGGCATTGAGGGTAGGGCTTTTGGGGGATTCTGGGTGAGGTTCCCTGGTTGGAGAAGATGCGACGACCTGTGCTGGAGTCTGTCTTGTCAATCCGGCGGCTTGGGTTTGAGTCTGGCTCTGAGGCTGGTACACTGCCTGTGCCACATTAGAAGGCAGAGCAGCAGCTTCTGAAGGATGGGGCGTCTGGTGAGTGAGAGGGCCGGTTTGGGGTTGTGTATCCGTTGCAGGCGAAGTATGAATAGGTGATGAAGGAGCCTGGCAAAGTCCCTGGATTGATGAGGCTGGTATTGCAGAGTCAAAAGAAGAGGTGTTCTGCATTGCTAAAGCTGATGGTGTGTCTGGGCTACAGTGCTGCTGTTGGGGAGTTGTGGGGGACGGCTCTGTCGGTGCAGTGCAGTGGTTGGAGGGTTCAGTTTGTAAAGCTGTAGTCGTGTGTGACTGAGTGTCTTTGGCAGCTTGTGGCAGAGGTGATGGCTCTGTGCTGCTTCTTTGGGTTTCCAGGGATTCTTGGACGCTGGTATCAGCACGATAGTGTCCGTCCTGAGGCTGGGAAGCCTCGTAGTCACTGCTGATGATGTCTGTGGTCCGGATCTCGTACTCTCTCCCTCCTGGACTGGGGCTTAAATGGACAGACATGAGTAAGAGCGAGTAGTAAATGTCACAGATCTGCTTGTAATCTAGTGGAATGTTTCTAAAGTTTCTCCTCTAACAGACTTCCTGAATATTTATGGTCATCAATACCCTATTTTCAACTTCCCGGCACATCTGGATATTCATAAGAAGCACAACAACCAACACTACTGTCCTTCTTAGTAGAAGAGTAAATATAATACCTTTCCTGTGTCCGTAGAGGGCTGCTGGTGTGGACAGGAGTGGACGGTCCAGACATGTCAGATGGTGTGGAGCATGCAGCGTGGCCATCTCTGTGGACCCTTTTGAAGGAACCGTGGGCAATGTGATCCCTCCAGCCCACACTTTCACCAGAGCTCCGCATGCCATCTGGAAAGGAAGGAAGAAAGGGACAATCAACTCTTTAACAGCTGAGTTCATCGTGTTGCCAATGTTTATTTAACTTTAAACGCTTGTTTTGGGGGTGTTAAAGAATCAGTGTGTGGGATTTAGTGGCATCTAGTGGTGTAGTTTAGGACTGCAACTTTCTCCAATTCCATTTCAAGCATGAAGGAGAAACTACAGTGGCTGCAAAATGTGTCAACTACTTGAAACACCCTATGTGAGGTTGGTATTTGTTTGTTTTTTTGGTTCTGAGATACTATACAAACATGGAAAGGGACCCGTGGCTTCTGCAGATATGTCTTATTGGGTAACAAATCATTTTCCAGGTTATTAAACACCAATGAAAACATAGCTATGCTTGTTATATTCCATGTCTGCTGTATTCTGTCAACAGAGCCCTGACTCACTGACCTTTTAAGTGGTAGAAAAATCGAGAAATGTTGGGGAGATTGTGAGTAATGTCGAAGGCATCTGTCTCGTTAAATACAAATTATTCGCTGCATGCTGTTGCTGATTATGGATAATTTCTACACTCCCAATTCCCACCGCTGAAGGAAAACACATTTCTGAGAGTCTCTGTGTGTTGACGTGACTCACCAGTGTGTGAGTCAGAGCTGTATGACTGCTGTGAATCTGGATGGTGATGGTTGTGGTTATGGTTATGCTCTCCTGGCCCATTACACGGCCCTGTCATGGAGGAAGCCGGAGGCAGCGGGGACGTGGACTCGGACTGGTAGCCCGATGCGTAGCCCCTGCTCTCGGACGGTGAAGGCTGGTACGGTGAGCACGGGCACACCTGCCGGGGCGTTTGGTAGCCGCTGCTGCTGCTGCTGTACTTCAGGTCCAGGTGGGAATGAGCATGAGACCTGGATGCCTCTGGATAAGCTGGGTGACCTGATGGCAAGGGGTCAAATGTGAAGGCTGGAAGGTCGTGACCCTGTGGGCCATAGGAGGCTACGGTGGCCCTCCTGTGCCAATATTCAGCCTCTCTGTCCCTCTCCCACTGCAGCTCGGCCTCTCTGTCTCTCTCCCAGTGGAGAGACAACTCTCTGCCTCGCCTCAGCCCAGGATCCCTCTCCCAGTGGAGCTCTGACCCTCGGGGTAACTCCGCCTCCCTGGCTCTCCTAAGCCCCACCTCTCTCTGCTGAAGCTCCGCCTCTCTGTCCCAGTGGAAGCTCTCACTTCGGTCCAGCCTCAGGCTGTGATAAGCTGCCGAGTCTTCTCTCCTGATGCTGCAGTCTCTGCATGGACAACCAGGGGGTGGTAGACCATCCATTAGCATTATATCATGGTAGGTAGGACTGGTAGAGGGTTTGGGGTGATGCGGGTGGGGATGGTGATGGCTGTGAGGGGGCGGAGGGTGGTGGTAGGGACTGTAGTCATCATCTCGACAATAGATGCGTCCCGGGGGGGATAGGGGGTGATGCGGGTGGTTGTGAGGGGTAAGATCTGGTGATGGGTATGGACAGACATGTCGAGAAGAAGGGGCCTCCGAGCAGGAACGGTGTAGGTAATGTGGTGGGCCACTCTGGCGGTCCCACACCAGGTCTGGAGGTGGAAGGGACTGATGGGAGAGGGGACTGTAGTGTTGGCACAGGTCCATGTGTGATGGAGGAGCAGCTGGGTTGGGGCTGGCAGAAGGGGTCGCTCCGTGGTGCCCGTTGGTGCCGGGAGCCCGATCGAGGCAGTAACCATTAGGCATGAGGAGGGTGCGGTCACAGCCGGGCTCGGCACAGCGCTGAGACCTGTAACCATTCCGGCAGGAACAGGTCCGATTCAGCCTCAGCGTCCCAGAGGGCAAAGAATCTCCGTCATCCAAGATGGCGGTTTCTCGCTCTCCGTCACGGTTTCCCTCTATGCCTCCGAGAAGACGTTCAAGCTCCTCTCTCTCCTGTCTGGTTGGGGGCGGTGGGCGAATGGGCTCCTCCTGGCGGTCAGGGTGGACAGATGATTGGTTCAAATTGATGGAATGGGCTGAGAGGGCGGAGTCTGAACCTTGAGCGGTGAGGTGATGATCTGGCCTATCTTCTGCGACTGGTATGCTGCCATTGGTTGAAGTGAGAGAACCAGAGCTAGGACCTCTGCGCTTCTTTATCTGTGCGTAGAGACTGCCATCTAGAGGTCCTCTGGTGTGGGCAATGTCTAAGACAAAAAGACAGAGGCAAGATCAACTCTCAGACTGTACTCATTAGCTACAGCATATAGAGACAATTACATAGCCTGGGAGCCAGATGAATCTGCAAGCTCTGGTTTTATTTGTTCTGGCAGACGCATCTGGCCTCCCTCCCGTTCAAACAGATTTTCCCTCAGCCTGGATCTCGTCAGGCCAATCGCAACCATTTATCTGACAACAAAGATGCCTGCTGCTGATTTGGTGATCTGTTTCTGCTGAATCTGCTGTCGTGACAGTGTTAACTGGATGATATATGTTTCTAAAGCTTTTGTTGATAAGAAAGATATGTTTAATCAGTTGTAAGTCTACCCAATTGGTTCCAGAATTTCTGGTGATGCCAGGCTACCAATTATGAGCCCTTATGAACTTGAGCCAATGTGGCACACGTTTTGAAAATGGCTATGACTGGCACAGTCTAGATCAGGGGTGGGCAAACTTTTGAACTTGCAGGCCACATTGGGGTCTAAAATTTGACAGAGGGGCCGGGCCAAGACCTCATAGCAGGACCTAAGCCTGTGGGTATTCAAAGAATATGAAGCAGCAGGTAGCAGCTAGCGGTGCTGCTAAGGCTAAAACAACACAGAGTGTGGATGATTGACACCTGTCACCTGTCGACCAATCAAAGTCAGGAGACATACCGCCCAGATTCACCTTTGACCCACCAATGACGATCCAGAATTAAGTAAACCCAAAGGTGGTATATCACACCAAGAGGTCTCACTTCACTGTCAAAGCCTCTTTGTCTTTATGTAACAAACAGGAGCTTCGTGACTGATTCAAACTAAAGCAGAGACATAGCAGGAGACATTAGCAGCGTTTCTTCACACTGGAATAGAACTTTCGACACGAAACAGCAAAGTTAAGACACACTGTATCGTTTTGTGGGTTTTGTTGCTACTCTTTGTGGGCTAGCTCGCCGAGTTTTCATCGCACAGTGATGAGACACATATCTTTGCAAGATATATTTTTATTTTTTGTATGTGGATAAGTTCGGCGGGCCGTATTGGAAGTTTAGTCAGAAAGGCTGAATTTCTTTTGATTATACCTCATTAGTAATAACTTGCAAGCTACACATCAAGCTGTGGTGGGATAAGAAGCAAACAGTCATTTGGTTACCTTCCAGGCTGTCCTGGTATCGCTGGTTAAAGTTCTCATAGGAATCCCAGCGAACCACTGGGTCAGCAGTGTTGTAGTCAACTGTGATAGCCGGGTCATTCTTCTGGTACTCACGGCCTGTTGAGGGACACGTTTAATTCATATTTATTTACATTTGTTTACTTCCTTGTGCATTTGGCAAATATGAGCTAAACATTTAATCAGAATGAGAAAAGTTTGAAGTAAAGTGAACCAACCTTTGATTTTCTCAGGGCCAGAGGAGAACACAAACTCTACTGTGGCATCGGATGGAAAACGCTCATCTGCGTAAAGGAGGGGAAAAAATACATAGTACAAATACATAAAAATATTCTTATGGACGTTTTAAATTCCTCTCCACATTACAGTCTTCAAATGTAGATGTGGGCCGCAGATTTCTGAAGGCATACGAGAGCTTCAGTGCTGTGGAGAACCTCCACAGAGGAATCAAACAGTGTTTCCGCTCCAGTATATCATATATATTAATACCTTCCACAGATTAGTTCTAAGTTGCATGAACCCACAATGTGTTTATGTACATTCATAATGCTTCATTTAGTGTAATGGACTGATGACCACATTCAGAACTGCCTTGCTTTGCAGACATGCTTCTCAGCTACACGTAAGCTGTCATTTCAGAGAAAGTGAAACCAAGAAGGAAATGAGCATATTCATTATGGACTTAAGCAATAGACCAGTGCTCATTAGGCCTGCTTCACAGTCTCCGAGGGATAGTTAGACACTCTCTCCCTGCATGCAGTACAAGTACATTCTCAATATATCCGCCTCCAGATAGCTGTTATTAAGTCCAGGGTGGGGATTAAGACACTACTATTAAGGGATTTATTCAACCACGGCCATTCTAGGAAGCAAACCACTGTAAACACATCCCCACAATGCTAAATTCCAAAGAGCTGCGATTATGTGAATTAGTTGTATGCAGTGGTTTTCCTACAACAATTAACAAATTCTGCCTGAGCAATTGTCCAATGGTGGAAAATCCACTAAGGCCTTTAGGGAGCAATATAATTTGTTCTTGCACATTTAATGTGGCACTATGTAACTTTTGAATGAAAAAACATCTTGGTCAACTCATAGGCCATAAAAAACACCACTTACTTTATCTAGTATGGCCAGCTCTGCTTTAGTTATTTTTTACGAATTCCTAAGAAAAACATGTGGCTTCTTCTGCTAAATGCTATTTTCACTAACTAATCACTTTTACTCTGGAAACAGCTTCTGAAAATAAGGTCGACCAGATGATAGTGGTGATGCCAAGCTGTGAGACAGAAAACCAAAACAATCAATCAAACAAAGTTCAGTAGAACAGAGGGACGCAGCAGGGTTGGGTGATTATTCTCTGTGTGTTCATCACTAAGTGTGACTCCTTTCATAGTCAGGTGATCTATTGTAAATATTGTAAATATAAATATACTGATTATAGCCACTGGAAGGGGATGCAGATGGTGTGTCCCACGCTACACAGGGAAAATGTCAGATACTGCAGTACCATTGTGGAATAGATACAGTACATCTCACTCTTGCATTTTTCATGAAATCCGATCACGAGGTAGTAAACGTACCAATACAAGCTTCATCCAGCTCCCCTTTCCCAAACCAGAGCTGGGATCCGTGGATGGTGCAGGTGTGGAACTGCAGCCTGAACACAGTGTCTCTGTCAGCACTCTGGGCTCGCCTGTGGTAGCATTTGACCTGCAGGGGGCAGCAGAGAAGGAAGAGGGAGAGCTTTAAATGTATGTGGGATAATGAGCGGCCTAAGCAGTAAATTTAACGAAGACTCAAAAATGAGTAACACCTACTTGTTGGAAATGACTGACTGCACAAAACGGACAAATTATGATTCCTTGTTAGCAAGGTGATAAAAACCTTTTTCCAGACAAAGTTTCCAGTATATGTACATTTGTAAAGCATTTCATCTGTTTTTTAATGTCTGTTCAAGATAAAAAGTTATGAAGTTAAGTTATGATGAGAACCCCACCCATGTCGGCGGCCCTCTATTTCTCATTTCCTTCCCATGTGAACTCACCATGATGTCACCCTTGAGCAGCAGAGCTGGTTCGATGGTCACACACAGGCGCCTGCCTCCAGTGCCTTGAAGGTCACTGCAGACAACACAATGAATCCAAACAAGTCTGTTAGATAAGCAAAAAAATGCGAGCAGATACGGTATATGACCAAACATGGAAAAAACCCACACAGGAAAAAGACTTTGTTTGTTTGTTGGTACGTTGTCACAGGCTACTGAGATGACACAATCCACAAACGTGAACTTGTACATGATAAATGATTGATTGTGGCTGCTTTCACATTTATTAACTTGGAAAAGCCTTGAGGTAAACACTAATAATAAAGACGAGTTCAAACTCAATCTCAATGCCCTTTTTTTTACATTCATAATGAATGAATCTCTGAAAGAAAAACACAACAGAGCCAACAAATACGCCCAGGCTTATCTGTGCTGTCAGTTGGCCGTATGACAGAGATAGACTCACTATATGCCTGAAGTGTAGACCAACTGCATGGACTGGTAGATCTTCAAGAAGGGGTAATAACCTAGGAGGAGGAGGAGGAGGAGGAGAGAAATTTAAACATAGCGAGCATTATCAACATGAAAACAGAAGGAATGTGCTGACTGCCACCCCCGCTTTTCTGGACTTGATCATCAGATTAAAGATAAACAAGACGAGCTTGTGTGGGCGGAGGGTGAATGAGACCATCTATGAGACCTGCGGTCAAGCAACATTGCTGTGATTCAGGAAAGGGGGGCGGGTGTGTGGAGACCTGTCAGAGCACCACGCCAAGACAAACATCACGTCGCATATACAATTTATCTGCCGCGCAGAGGTGCAGTCGGATCAGGCGGGAGAGCAGAGACAACTTAATTCACTTGATCGTGTTTCCCTTTCACAGCCATGCCTTCATTTGTTCCACTGAGGACGTGAGAGGAAGAGGATGGAAGAGGTGAGAAAAGGACTCGAGGAAACCGGACACATCCTTTGGTCTTCGTCATCTGAGGTGACGTCATTTCCCGACGACGGCGGCACAGCTCTGCGGCGACCTTTAATGCCGCGGAGTTGCAGATAATTTGACGTAATGTCTATTTTGTTACTACTGTCACATGACACTGTGAAATACTTATCACGTACATGTTTCCCCTTCAAATCCATCCATCCATGCATTCAAAAATGAATTCTAACACAGTTTGTAATTTGGCTTCTGCCTAACCCTAACCCTGATAGAAATACTTTTTTAATGTATATTTAGGGGCGGACTGGGACAAAAAATCGGCACTGGCATTTTGGACCAGACCAGCCCTGCGCTCTGCGGGCTCACGGAGACCACGTCCTGGGCGGCCGCTCGCATTGCCCATAGCTAAGACCGGCCCAACAGTGTGTGAAATATTTCTAATATGTAGAAATAATATAATGGGCTGAATAGTTTAGGAACGATCCAGTAAGAGAAGAGATGTGCCTAACATCAGGAACAGGCAGAAACAAACAAACACACCTCCTTCGCCCTGGAAGTTGGGGAGCGAAGGGATGAGGACCTGGTGGAGGAAGAGAGGGCTGCTGTTCATCTTGATCGCCCCAGACAGAAGGCCCCCGAAGTAATAGATATACCTGAAAGAGATAGAGAGGGACGGAGTGAGCGATGATGCTTATGATATAAAGTGAGTGAGATAGGTTTAACAGATGAAGATCATGAACACATCTTTAAAACAGCCCCGGTGCATACGACGCTCTTGTCAGACAGCCAGACGCTGGTTTCTCGAGTGAAGAAAGCGAAGCAGGTGAAATACATCTCCCCGAGTCTAAACACACCACTTCTCCTGAAACTATCCGCCTATCGAGCTGAAGACATATTTCCTGCATCTGTCACAGTTGAACTTGATTCAGGAACATTCTTGAACCTGTTGTCATTTTCTTGACACTCGTCTAGTATATCTGAGCTATCGAAGGAATAGTCTGATGTTCTGGGACTTGTTTTCTTGCCGAGACGGATGAAACTGCAGCAGCTGACACACACATACACGAAAAAAAAGTTCTTTGGGTTTCAATCCTCATGAAGAAATAGTTTGGAAAACGCGTTTATTTGCTTCTTTGCCAAATGTTAGAAAAGAAAATTGACGGCACTCTTAAGCCTCTATGGTAAACGGCCAGGAGGTGATTAGCTTAGCTTAGCATAAAGACTGTAAGCAGGGGGAAACGGCTAGCCTCTGGGCTCTGTCCCAAGTTCACTAAATCGGCTTAGCAGCACTGCTAAATCTTACTAAGTAACGTGTTATAGCTTGTTTGTCCACAAACAGTAAGCTGTGGTGGAGAGCATACTGTGTAATGAGCTAAGCTAAACTGTGTCAACATGTCTGCTGGGATGAAGGCTCAAAAGACAAATCAAATCCAGCGGTTGGACATAAGAAGAGGTCTGTGCCAAGGGCTGTTTTTCTCTTTCTTTCCTATTAAATAGGATGCAAAGAGCAGCTGCATTCATTAACATCTGCAAGGTGCCCACCCCCACCCAATTCCTCCTCTTCATTTCATCCTGTGGCCTCTACCTGTTTTGAGACGGCTGGAGGGAAGAGGACACCTTATCTTCACAGAACTTCCTCATGGCGAGAGTACTGAGAGCCTGGTCCGCCCTGCACACAAAATGCATGCACACACACACATGCACAGACACGCACACACACACACGCACACACAGACACACACACATGCGCACACACACACAGACACACACACACATGCACGCATTAAGCCAACAATTTCCATCATGGGATTTGCACCAGACTCTCTAGATGCCAGAAAGTACATGGAGAGGATACAGCTGGCATTAGCCACAGGATAGACCGGTTTCCACCGTTCCTGTGCAAAAAAATCTACTGGGCTTAATTTATCAAACGACTTATCAACAAAAAGTCTGAATGGAAATCTACGTGCTGCATATGCTTGACGCATACACACACACCAGCCGCTGGATATACTGTCGCAATAAGTTTTTTAACACATTTGGCACGCACCGTTAAATAGCTGCATTTAAAGCCAATATGTTTTTGCACGTCAGTTTAACAGTCTTTAATGTCTTCCATGTGGAAGGGATTTACTGATGAACAAGAAAATGTCAAATTGTGGCTTTGGATGTCTCCAGCACACAGAAAACACACACACACAGACACACACACTCACCCTGCAGAGATCTTGCTGTAGTGCATGTAGGCTGCGATGATCACCCCTGTTTTACCTTTGTTGCCCTGTAGAAAAGGAGAAGGGGACAACACGGGTCACACAGTCATGATGTGCAGATTTCAACCTTTGGGCACTGTGATTTGTACAAAGATTTTTTAGGATTGTCACAGATTGCGAGACGTGAGAATTTTGACTGCAGGGTAGAGAGACACAGTCAGAGAGAGGGACACACAAGTTTGAAATCAAATTAAAAAGCTCCCTGGGGTGTGTTTTTTTCACGCTGGGTGTTCCTAACTTACTGACACATTCCAAAGACATTCCAGCTTCAAATTCCTAATGTACGCCCCCCCGTCCAGATACACCGCCACCACTCTGAGCACAAATTAAAGCTTGTTTGGCTCAGTGTGTCGATTGCAGATTCTTCATTGACCAAAAAAAAAAGAAGTTTATTCCCGTCCTTGGCGTACTCTTCAGCTGGGAACGAATTGCTTGTAGCCGGAAAGTTCTGGGAATCCAACGGACCACAGAAGTAGTCTGGTTTTTTAGTATTTTAAATTCTCCTGACCAAAAAAACAATAAATTAAAACACCCAGACAAGCCGTGGGAGTTGGGTCACCCTCAGTGTTAGCTGGTGGTCACTGTTTGGTAACGGTGGAGAAGTTCAAACTGCCCCTGCTTTCCTGACGGGGATGACAGAAAGGAATCACTAAACGATGTGTAACCATGTGGAAGCTTGATCTAGGCTGGGTGGTTAATTTTCGGACAGGGGTGGAAACGGCTGATTAAAATTATATGCTGCACTCTACAATTTTGGTTTTAGTCAAGTCCTCTTTTAACTGTAATATCTCACTTTATTTATTTTATTTTACTTTAGAAATAATGAAGCAAGTGACAGAAACTGTCACTGACTCGAGCGGCAACAGCATGTACCATTAACTTCCTACAGAACAGAACTCATTACTATGTTTTGATACATCTGCCCGTTTCATAGCCTGGGAAACAGCTGGATGTCCGTCCGGAAAAACCTCAGTGGCCCCTCCTGAACTCTGACCTTGCAGTGCAGGACCACCACGTGCTGCGGGTCGGAGGTCAGCCACGTCTCCATGGCTTTACATATGGCGCAGATCTTATCCAGCGGTGGGGCGTGGAGGTCTGGCCAGCCAAAGTCATGAACCTGGTAGTAGAGAGAGACAGACAGATCATGTGGTTTTAAGGAGATTTAATTAAAAGGTCGTGAACCAAGTCAACGAAGAACTACAAGAGTAAAAAAACCTTCTACCTTTGGATTTAGTCGGGAGATATCGTGACGTCTCTCGGAGAGGTTCAGGAGCTGAAACAGAAAAGATGTTTATCACTGTGGTCACTCGTTTTGGATATTTTATTGTGGGTGTGACAGCGCCCACGGGCTGCTAATTTGAAAGTTGCTGAATGTCTTTTGTGACTTCTTGCGGCTTTATGTCAAAACACACGTCTCTATTGTTTATTGTGCAACAAGCCAACTGAATACTCTAAGGATGGAGGTCATGTCACTGCTGTAACAACAGACAAAGCCACAGCGCACTCACCAGAAATTTGTCCTGGTGTTTGGACTTGAGCATGGCAGCCACCTCCTTCAGGTTGATGCGGTATCTCTGCTCCTCCAGCTTCGGGGGGAAGAAAACGGAGATGATCCTCTCGGTGATGTAGGTCAGGTCGAAGTCGTAGTGGCGCTCCATCACTCTCTCCATCACGCGGTCCACGCTGAAGCTCCTGGAGGAAAGAAAAAGGGAAAGAGGAAGAGGAGAAGAGAAAGAGAGAGAGAGGTGGACATAGGTCAAATAGGAGCGCTGCTTGCTCTATCACATGATTGACGCTAAACCTTTCGGAAAGAATGAAGGAGAGGTGGGGAACAAGTGAAAGAGGGCAGAAACAAAGAGGAGTGTGGGGCACTGCAGATGTGGAAACCCAGGACAGGAACAGGAACTTCAGTAACATGCACCATAGGGAATGAATGAGAAGACCTTTACCTTGGCAGGGTGTTCCTCTGTTTGCTATAGGTCAGAGACTTGGTGGAACCCTGTGGAACAAAAACAAAACAAAAGACACATTAAATGTCGAACTGAAAGCTGAAACTTAAAGCAACTGGAATGGTATGGCGCAAGCAACCACGGTGAATTGTTAATTGTGGGATGTATTGAACTTTTTAGACATGGAACACACTTTGCCTACTATGTCAGTGCTCACAACCACGAGTGTGGCTAACCGGACAGACCCTGTGCAGCACAGTCCACAGCTGTCCTGTCCTCTTGGACCACCAGAGGCTCCCAAACTCTTTCTTTCATAAGATTTGGAAGCAGAATGACCCTTGACCTCTCCTCTAGTATCATCATCAGGCCGGATTTTCCACTTCAACACAACAAATTTCAAATCTAATGCGTTGATTTCCATGAAATTTACCGAACACATTTAGTTCCCAAGAAGCCTGACACTCTCCTTTTACGGTTTCATCATGGCGTGTAATGAACATTGCAGCCTTTAGGAGTCACAAGCTCTGGAGTTTGTGTCTTATTTTTGCAGAGACTGATAGTGTATCTGGCACTGCTCTCACTTCGGTTTGTTTAGTATGTGCTAAATCAAATCCAATGAAGCTACAAACAGTTTCTCCCGGTCAGTTTTGGAAATTTCCAACATAGACGACATGACACTGGGGACGTGGGTTGGGGAAAGACCAGGGAAGATGCAGAGAAAAAGTATGGGGGTGAGGAGGAGAAGGACATAGGATGGGAGTGTTAAAGTGTGCTCACCAGGTGCTGGGTGTGTCGAGAAGGAGCGGTCCCTCTACGCTGCTGGATGCGAGGAAGGAGCGGTGACAGGATGAAGGAGAGGATAAAAGGGTGTGAAGGGAAGGATGGTAAGAGGACATAGGGCAAAAGGGGAGGAGGTTGAAAGGAGGTGAGAGAGAGGAAGAAGGAGAGGAGAGGATACAGAGGAAGGAAAGGAGAGTTAATTAAACAAACAGACTCTCTAATGGATAAACATTACTACTTCCTGTAGCAACATCAACTTTTTTCTTTTTTCTTTTCTGGACGGGAATCCTGCAGTGCTCCAGGAATGAACTGAGCTCAAACTGGGCTGAGGCCTCGGCCTCCCAAAAGGAATTCAGCAGGAGGAAACCATACAGTGGTTTTTTTTGGGAAGCCGTGCCTTGTAACTAAGGCTAGACAAGGAAGGAAAACCAGCCTCGTATACAGAACACTCTCAAGGAAAAGAAACGGGTGTGTCAGAGAGGGCTTACCAAATCATTGGAGGGAGCTGGGATGCACGCAGAGGTCACCTGCAAAACACAAAGATGTCCACATGTGAAGACTGGTTCAAACACACCCACGAAAAAAAATATATAATGCATCCTTTTTGCCTGAGGACAGAAGGAAGGAGTCTGATTTGATGATTAAGAGCAAATGCTCCCTCAGACAAGATAATGATGGAAAAATCCAGAAAAACTCTTTAAAGTATTGAACCTGAAGTCTGCCTTAAAGGATAGTTCAACATTGTAGGTTATTTGCTTTCTTGCAGATACTAGGAAGAGGTGTTTGATGCCACTTGTAGATTTGTCAGATGAAAATATTTCTGGAGTCAAGAGATGGTTAGTTTCAGTTGCCATCTTTGCTAACAACAAATGGAGAAAACTAGCATGCTGAGCTGAACACATATATCAACAAACCATCTCAGAAGTAATGTGAGGACGCATTTTGGACTGTAATACTATACTAAAGCGTCTCGCTCTGAAAATAACAGCAACATTTTGTCACATTTAGCTAAAAACAATGTTTAAAAAAACGGTTTGAGGAGACTTTTTTGCACATTTAGAACAATATTTGTGAACTTAGAGATATTTTAAATATTTAAATCCAAATGTTAAATGTAAATCTAAATGCTAAATCTAAATCTTAAATATAAACCTAAATCTAAATGTTAAATATAAACCTAAATATAAATGTTAAATATAAATGTTAAATATAAATATAAATGTTGAAGCTAAATGTTAAATATATATCTAAATGTTAAATCTAAATCTAAATCTAAAGGTTGAAGCTAAATGTTTTATATCTAAATGTTAAATATAAATATAAATCTAAATGTTGGAGCTAAATGTTTCGGATGAAACTAAATATTTAGCTAAAATGCAAATTCAAATAACGGTAACCTGAAGTGCCAAAAAAAAAGCGTGTTTATAGTGGCAAATAACGAATAAAACCCATCTTATCCGGGGAAATGGACTCTTGGACATGGATTATCGTGATAATAACTACCTAACCTACCTACCTGTTAACGTTTTAAAGATGCAACTGTAGCGACGCTTGGGACTAAGGAACAGTTCCAACACCTAAAACCACAGCTTGCCATTTTTACATATTGTTTTTTGTGAAAGTTAAACACAATAGATGTAATATCTTAATTACTGAGCTTTGGATATTCTGGTAGGGCTATTACGGTAAGAGTGGTATCAATTTTATTTATGCTTGGGGGATGTCATACTATCTTAGGATTGAAAAAAAAATCCCCAAAAATCTGACAGTAATATCAAAGCACTGAAGCCATTAATTTTTGTCCCTCTAATAAAGCAGGGGACCACACCTTAACCACACATTAAGAAGGAGGTCAAAACTATCTTATGAACCAGTTTTTTTTCTTTGTATTTGCCCACGTGTTATTGCCAAAAAATCTTGTATCTCAAACAAGTGCTGCTGGGAATGCTGCCCATCTACAATTTTATTTGATATTTCACTACAATCAGACAGCTCAGCGGTGCGACTTGTCAAGACCAGACGTAATGTACACGGAGCCATGTGATGATAAATACAGCACAAACACTGTCTGTAAAACTACTCGGATCCTCTTAATTTCCAAGTAAACACGAGAACGACTAATGTTCAAGAGCATGTTTACAAAAGGCAAGTATGTACAAATGTAAAACCAAATACTTACACAGACAGACACACACACATGCTGAGTGACACGTCTAATTCCCATGTCTGTTATGGGACTACAGGTCAATGAACTGTGCCCAAAGGAAGCAGGGGCAGAGCAGTAGCCCTAATGAAGGAGGCTGAGGGCCATAGCCATGCTTACGTAACACACCCAAGACAAGGACACACACAAACGCACACACTCATAAAGCAGTGTTCCTGCTACAGAGCCCTTTTTGGACTGTTTATGTGGATACAGGAAAAGGGCAAGGGCTTGTGTATATCACATTGTGCACAAAAGGGAAGTCACATGGACCCTGAACCTGGAGGCGTGTCACGACAGTGCATATGTGTGTGTGTGTGTTGTACAGTTTGCGTTAATCTCTCTTTTCTTGCCTTCTTTCTTTAGCATCAAGCTCACGTCTTCTACTGCTGCTTGTACGTAACAACAGACATCAACAGGAAGGCGGAGGAACAGATAATGAGCTAAATTGAGACTTGCCGTGTTTGACAGAAGTCACAGGAAACAGGTTCAGGTTGAACAGCGGCTATCAAATGACTAACTGGACAATGTATGACTCACTCTGAGAATTAATGTTTCTTTTTCCATCTCCGCAGGGAAATGAATCTCAAATCTTATCCTGTGTTGTGGTTCTTTTTTATTCCCAGTCTGAAACCAATTCTTGACTTGATAGGTTTGGGCTGGGTCAGGCTCTAATTTCTTTTAATTCCCTCAAGCTAAAGCAGGTCAGTTTCATTTTATTTTTCTGTTTTGTGTTTCTCCTTGAACCCAAGCATGCAAAACAATACCCCGTGGTTAGATAGCACATTTAAAAGTCTCTATTTAAAAAGACAGCGACACATATGAAACTCATCTACCTGAATTAAAATGTGTCTTTACATCAGGTCTTTTCTCTTTAAATATTGCAGGACTGTGCCTGATTTTGGGGCCCTTCACATGCTGTACCCTACAGGTATTCCAACTACCGTGGGAAGCAAGCAATTACCTCCTTCCTGTCCCGGTCAAATACATCTTTCCTTCTCTTTTCCTTTTACCCGGAGAGAACCCCCAAAGATATGGGAAGAACATACACACAGAACAACAACTCCACACAGAAAGGCCCAAGGAACCTTGGCATCACGTTTTCTCATACAACAGGTAAAACCGCACATGTACTTTGGGCTGGGTATCGTTTCAAAATGTCCAATACCTGTACCGATACCAGTACCCTTACAACGATACCGCTACCAACTGAGTACTTCATCCGATCGGTTGCGTAAATGTCACCGGCATCTTGCAATGATAACCAGTCAACTCTGCACAGCTTGAATCTGCTTTACTGCCATACAAACTATTGGTGGACCAATCACATGGCGCACTGAATCGAAGAACACTTGTGGTGATTGGCTGCAAGTAAAACCATAAGAACAGTATTTTTTTTCTTGGGTTTTTGGGTAAAAAAAGAACCAATTGCTATCAGTTTTGATACTACTTGGTACCTTGTTGTTTCGGTCGATACCTGAAAAGTATCGAGTACCGATACCCAGCCCTACATGTACTTTAGGGCTGATGATGATCCCACGAGGATACCGAGAGGACAACGTAAATTGGGAAAGTCCTGGGAAAACTGGGGGTCTTGGCAAGTACTGAATGTCACCGGGAGAGCAAATGCCTCATTCCCCCTTTGTGGGGCTTGATGTGCGCAATGTTCAATAAAAGACACGCCACAGAACTTATAATGAAATCTGGTGGTATTGTTGGAAAAGGCAGCAATTCAAATAGCTTCTAACAAGAAAAATCAAAACCTTCTGGAATCATCCTCTGGTTCCAGTTTCTCCTCACTCAGCCGATCCTGGAGGTCGTCCACACAGTCCACATTGTTTCAGGAGTTGTTATGACTACAGTTACCCAATTTGGACTGTGTACCCCCTGATGGTTTCATGTCTAAATTCACCATAAATCAGGCTTTACCTGTGTTGACACTTTCACACTGTTCATTGACCCATTCTTTTCATGTCCAATCTTTCCATCTTCTCTTCCATTTAGTCCTCTACATCCCTCTTTCCCTGTGCCCAGTGAAAGGGCCTGCTGAGGGCGTCCGCTAAGCCAGAACAAACACACCACACCAGATTCCATCTCCCCAGGCCAACACTTACGCACAAACTTCCTGCTAATAGACCTCCACCCATCGCTCTGCAGAGCTTTTCATCCATCTTGCCTCGTTTCCCTGTCATCTTGTCTACCACTCTATCTGTACGTTAATGTCTCCCATCTCGCCCTCCTTTCTTCCCCTCTTTTCCCTCCATTTTTCATCCCTCTGTGTGCTTTTGCTGTTCTACCGTTTCGTGCTCCTGCTGCTTCCCTCTTCGGTTACGTCATCTATCCTTCTTCGAAATTTTTTACTTTTTACTTCCTCACTTTTGTTTTTTGCCTCTTTTTTTTACACCCCAACCTCAACACTTCCTTCCACTTTCTCCTCTAATCGGTTTCTAACAAACACCGTCCTGTTTGTCTTCCTCTCCGCTTTCCACCTTGCTTTCTTTAAAACTTTTCATTCACTGCACCTTCCTTTCAGACCTCCACTGTTGTTTTAACGTCTTCATGATCCTGGACTCGAACTGGAAGGTCACCGGCTTGATTGCCTGTGACCATCTGTAACCAAATATCCTTGAAAAACACCCACAACTTGCTTGTTCTTACTTGCTTCTGAATTCAAGTGCTGCTTAGATGCCTAAAATGTTCTCAATAAACAGCAAAGAAAACACTCAAGGAGAGTAGCATGATTTCAGAGAGACCAAAACTATCTTACACATTACTTTCCTTTTATTATTTATCTCCGTACAGCTTTTTCTGTACACTTGTCCTCCAGCTCCTCCTAAAACTCTGTCCTCCATGGCCTCCTCTCAGGTGGGTCCAGCTGGCGACACTCAAACAGCCCTGACCCTCACCCCTCCTCCTTCCCTTTCCCTGCCCTCTTCCCTCCACCTCCATCTGCCAGCCCTCTGTCCCGTTCCTCTCCGTCCGCTTTGTTTTCGCGGCAGTGGCCCTCGCCGCTCCGGCTCTTTACATGCTCTTTGATCCATCAAAGCCAGAAGAAGCGTAGCTAATGGATAATGCACAGCTCTCTCTCAACGCATGGCTTAAGAGCTGTGGGCTCTAAGAGGGATAACTAGGGGGTGAGGTAGAAGCCTTGGTATGTTATTAGTGTGAGAAACGGGTGTGTGAGAGGCTGCCACAGTGTGTTTGAGAGTGACTCAGTCTGTGTGTGTGAATCCAGTGTATGAAAATAAAGTATGCTATTTATGGTAGCTAAATACCTAAAATACACAGTACATATGATCCACTGCTCAACCCTCAATGCCTGCGATACTCTGTAATTCAGTCACACAGCGGTCCCAATGCAAACCTTGAGGAAATGCTATAAAAATGTTACTGTTTAAGGTTCTATTGTGATCTGGTGACTGGTTTAACCAGTGTTTAAATCCAACATGTAGAGCTCTTCTGCTCTTCTTCATCCACACTACGTTGACATGGGCTATCACAGCTGTGGGAGTAATGGGTGTTGGTTGGTTTGACCCTGGCAAACCATTCTCCCTTAAGGTTTGTTGAGGAGAACACTATCTGATTGGATAATGGCGCATCGTACGGAGCTCAACAGTTGCGGCTAACCCACTGTTGCCATGTGGCTTAAGACGAAGAATGGATTTGAGAAATTCTGGATGGAAAAATCATGGATGAAGGTAAAGTTAACTGCCGACCTCCAAACAGTAACATTAGCTCATGGCTTAAGGCATGAACAAAACATCCATTCCTGAGCAATTTTAGGATATGTGAGTTGTTCGTATGAATTTTATGCTGGTTATAATTTAACAGCTTCATACTACCGTACCTTGACTACTTGTAACTAACTGTATTGTTTGCATGGAACGTCTGCTGTGTGCTACATGGGCATGAAGTGAAGCACGTTGCACGATGCTTCAGGTATTTAGACGTTACATGTACATCTGTGAGATCTTGATCGAACAATATTATATGCTCCATGGTTACATATGTACACAGCACTCAAGGAGTATTCCCTTTGATGGTTAGCCTTTGGTTTAACAGTCTCCCCATTCCCGAAACTCCCTCGGGAGAGCCAATCGGAGAGCATCGATGAAAGCTGAAACGAATCAACAGCGAAAGCCGACGCTGGCCATGACCTTGTGTGCTTTCATCATCGGCGAGCGAGCGACAGAAGAGCCTTGAAGTGAACAGAGCACTGTGATATCGTATAGAATTAGGACCCCTGAGGGCAATCTGTGCTCTTGATTGCAAGAACAGTGATGCGACAGGTATGTCAGCATCAGTGAAACACCTACAGACAACTGTTTCAACAAAGTAGTACGGACACAAGAAAGGACAAAGCAAGATCAACAACTACTGCCGCGCTAATATGAGCAGTCATGTCAAGTTGTAATAAGTTACTTCCACTCCTCTTAATGTACACATACTACCCTCAAGGCTCATGCTTGTCGAGGGGTTTGAGAAATATGGTGTACCTTAATATGTTACACCTGTTTTCTGTCATAGTTCAAATTCCAAATAGATGAACGGTAAAAGGAATGCACAGTAAAAGCTGTCAGAGTCAATTAAAATCAATCTTAGAAAGGATGAAAGGAAGCAAAGGGAACATTTTCTTTCACCACAATTTCAAACTGATGTTGGGGCTTTCACATGCTCTATTTTTGGACAATTTCACATGCATCCACCTGTTGATTTAAGCACTTCTGTGGGTGGAAAATACTACCTGTAACATTCTGTGTTACGCAGCCTGCTCAGAGGATGTTACGGGAACAATTTGTTCCTCTCAAGATGATAGAAATCCTACTTATTTGCATGCTCGCTGACTGTCGCTGTACTGGAATGTCACCCAAAGAGGAATGCTTTGGAAAGTTGTTTGTCGTGTGGCTTACATGCAGGCTTGCAGAGGATTCCTGTAATGGTTACCACTGTACAGTTTATCACGCCCTCACAATTAAGCATCCCTGCTTCACAGTTCTAGCGAGGCATCCAAAGTTACGGGTTTCTCCCATACATTAAGACAGACTTAAACTTTTTTTTTCATGTATGTCTGGAAGTCAGAAATGCAGATGGTCTCCCTTTCGCTCAAACCTGCAGGACTGATTTAATGGCAGTTTTGAGAGTTACCTGGCTTAGCCTATAGAACTATACTTCAAATGCATCCCACATGTCTAATGCCTCTTAATCATGACGAGGTGGACTTCACGAGAAAACCAGAAAGCACCCAGCCTAACATGAGGGGACTTCAAGGCCACGGCTGAGCAAAAACAACACCTATAGGTGGTGCTTGTATCCTCTGGACTTAGGAGTCCCGTCCCATATCACACTTTTAGTGCTTTCCTGAATGTGAGGCCCAGCTAACAAAGCGATTATCTGTTTTCTTTCTCTTTCATTTTTCTCTGTTCAGCACATGTTTCCCCTCTCTCGCTTTTGGTCTCTTGTTCCCACACTTTCTTTTGACCCCAAAAGGAAAGAATGGGGTCTCTTGTCTCATTGCCATTTCGTTTTCGCTCCAAGCAGCTGAGAGGGAGGCTGAAGATATCCCAGGTCACATGGGTTCCTGTGGTGGAGCTTTAATGACCGAGTGGGATGCTATTCCCTGTTATGGAGCCGAGGGGTCAACACTTTTGACTCGACGCTCATGCATAGATCATAAAATTAAGCAGAGGGCGAAGACAAAGAGGAATGCACACATGTAGACAACTGAAGCGCGTACACACACCACCACGCCATCTTTATCCTCCTCCCAAAGCCAAACACAAAGCTGAAGGCTCCGAGTCGGACAAAAATAAATGTGGGCAAATAAACAAAGCAGGAAGAGCATGAGATTGGGAGAGATCAACAACGGAAAAGAATCTCCTGTGAACCAACCAACGCGGAGCATTATTACAGATCTCCAGTCCTCCCCTCCCTGTCTGCACTCTGCGGGTTGAGCGTCCCTCAACTTCATCTCTGTCATTCATCCTGTTGATAAGTAGACACAGATACTACTCCCAAAAGTGCAATGTCCCCTCCTATTTCTATATTTACAGCAGACTTCAACGTAAACGGCGTTTGCCGTACGCACAAAAATGCATTCACATTCTTTACGCAGGCATTGTGCATTGTCAAGAGTTGCTTTAGGGCTGATCTCCCTCCGCAGTACGACCACAACTCACAAACAAGACGGCTCTGTGGTGAAAGTCTTTATTGTTTTCCTGTGACTTTTGGGGATTTTTTATTTTATTTTTGTTTATCATGTTATGATGGAGAAAGAGTTAGACAGATTGGACACGAGACAAAGAACATAAAGACAGGAATACCCCAATGGTAACAGTCTCAAATCTGGTGGATAATCTTAGGAAAGATTATGTTATACTTTGTAAAGTCAATATCAATATTTCAAGAGCTTAGACACAGACTTTGTGATGTTCCTACGCATTTCTTACCAGTTCAACAAGATATAAATAAATCGTGATATCACTAAAATCTGTGACTCACAGTAAAGCAAGGGTGCATATCAATATTTTAGATGACTGGTAATACAGATATCCAAATAGTCTTTTCCTGTTAGGTTCAGCACACACCCACTGACCAATTAGTGAGGCTTATGCCCCTGTTGGTACAAAAACACACCCACGCACACACACTGCAGACTGGCAGAGTCCCAGTTTGGCTAACTTAGCTGTCACGCTCATGGTTTTAACTCTCATCAACATCCCTCACTCACTTGTTCAGTCCTTTGCTCAGCCCATGTTCGCTGCACACACACTCACGCACACGCACACGCACACGCACACACACACACACACACACACACACACACACACACACACACACACACACACACACACACACAGACTCAGCTTGAACTCAAAACATAACCAGCCTATCTTGGCAATTACCAGAGCCGTCTGTGATAAAGTGGCGACTCCTTTAGTCAGGAGAGACAGCCAGAGTCCCTGTAATGTTAAAACGATACATTTGGATCCTGTTATCCTGAATGACTCACCGGCTTCATCAGAATTTAGTGAAGTGCAGGGCTTGCAGGAGGGAAACCAGAGGCCTGGGCTCAAGGCCACAAAATTTTAACCAGAGATTACTGACTATTGATGTCACTGAGACCCCCCCTCCACGCCCCAAACTACAGTTCTCTGATGATTTCCATCACCTACTTTGCTACAAAGCTGCTCGCATTTAACTGTTTGAATGAACATTGAGGTATCTAAACATCTGTTTTTCGCCGCGCTGTCAGTCTCACGGCCTCGCCGCTGATAAACTGCGCACACTAAGCCGCGTATGTTTTAACAACAGTGAGTGACGTGTTCCTATAGGAAGTAACAGGAAGTCTGTGAGGTGAGGGGGATGTTGGGTCAGCTGTGATGTTGAGCTGCATGGTTGGGAAAACACGGACCGTGTGTACGCTTTTTCAGCCGTTACTCCATCATTCCACGTCCTGATCACTTCCTTTGTTCCGTTTTCTGTTAGCCAGGCGAAAAAAAAGAAAAGAAATGTACAGTATGTACCACGGCCATGAGGAAAACATGCTCCAGTAAAGAAAGAACACGGTTTAAACAGAGTCAGAGAAACAGACGTTTCCTCTGCTGTATCTCCGCCACTCTTTCATCGAGAATGCATTTTCTTTACTAAAAAGAAAGACAGGCTGGAACTCTAACTGTCCTGATGAAAAGCTTTCACGTTGGAGAAACATGAGGAGGGTTCTCGCACCCCCTCATCCCCATCCCACTTCTGCTTATCTATATCTACTTGATTGTACATCCGCTTCTTGTAAAAAGAAGCAGGCGGTACACAAGATTCACAGTTTGGTCTCATGTAAAATGTATTCTGACATGTTCATCGGATCAAGGACACGAGACAAGGGAGGAACTCTGATACACAGAGAGGGGGGAAGCAGGGATTGTAATTACCGCGATACACAGATGTGTACACTGCCAACATACACCATCTGTAGGACTGCTTATCAGTCAACTGTTTCTGCAGTCAGCGCTATGAACTTGACGGTATTAAAGTTTAAGTTTATTAGTCTGCTCATCGGTCTGTCTGCCTCTCGGACCTTTGTGATTTCGTAGCTCACCTCTATCAAGTAGACAAGAGTCAGACAACCAGGGAAGCAATTTAATTAGGAATTTTGAAAAAAAAAACAATGTAAATATCTATTTATAACTGCCTTTAGGTCAGAAATTGGAAACTTATCTGATGGTTATTAACTTTGATCATACAGTTCGTATCATTTCCTAATAGTTGCAGTCCATCTGTTTATGGATTTCAGGTTATATGAAATGAATTAAATGAAAAAGTATTACACCCTGTACAGATAACACCATGGAAAGACTGCAATTTATGAATCACAACAACCATGATTTTACTGACGACACACATAAATCACAGTGTCTGAACAAGAAATCACTATGTACCGTTATTAGTGTTTAAAAAATTAGACAGTGGGTGAACAAAAATGTCAGAATAACTTAGTTAAACTCCTGAACTCTTCATGCTTCATGCTTCTTTATAAACTTGACTAATCAGCTGAAAAGCAGAACTGTGGAAAGTATAAGAAATCAATCTGATATCAATATATCCATTTCTAAATGTCTGTCTATTATTGGTTAATGCCAAGTCTTAATTAATATCTTAATCAATGTTAGCTATAAGTTTAAATCAAAGTTTCCTCCAGCTGTTCAGTAGACACCATAAATAATGTTCAACAGCTTTCTGTCAAAACACATTCATTGTGAGGTAGACGGTGCACCCCATGTAGGTTGGGTCCTTGCCTCAGCAGACAGGTTCAGCTTCACCCTTTTGCTCTATCTTCAACTGACTCTGTATAATACAAAATAAAAGTCTGTCTTTATTTAGTGTGAGAAAACAAAAACACACTCAGATGGTGGAGTCCTCTGCCCGTCACTAAATGAGTCAGTCCACCAGTAGGAGTCCAAGTGTTTCATATCAGTCTTGTTCCTCTGTCCATCTGCAGTACATCTGCCATACAGCCACTCATGAACCCTCCTGTGTTATTCCACATCAGTGGGGGTTGTGTCACTCAGTCTGAGCTGAGCAGTCAAACAGTCATTGAATTTCCCCCCAGCGGAAATGCCTCCTCTTGCCTAATTAGGTGGACAGGCTCGCTCGCTCGTCACGGGCTGCATTTCACTAATTTTAATCCTTCCTCCTCCCACTGTTCCTTTACAACCCCCCCCCTTCTTTTCCTCCTCCGAACCTTCCAACCTTCCCTCCATCTCTTTGCCCCGGGGCCCCATAGTTCCCCCCTCTTCTCCAATTCCCTGTGGACTAAATGTTCCACTTGGGATCAAAGATAAGGAGGAAGAACATAGCGAACCGAAACAGTGTGTGGACTTCTGCTTGTGTGAGAGAATATCTTAATAGAATAGACATGAGTCAGCTGGAGGCCGTCGAGCTCTTTTGGACGAGGAGACAACCAAAACAAATAACTACCTATGACCACCATTGTTCTTTTGAGGATGTTTAAGAACTATGTGAGGTTTTCCAGAGAACTGGCGCTGACGCACCGATTGGATACTGGACGGTGTGTTCATGAGATGATTTGTCACCGAGCTTACGGCAATGCCAGGCGGGTTGAGGATGTAAATAGAAGCCCGGTGAGACCAGGATGGCTTACAGATGACTCACAGACATCCAGATGTGTGAGCGCACACTAACACAGCAAATATGCTCATGGGGGAGGGTAGAGGTGGTTGATCAATACAAACGCAAGAGACTAAAAACACAGGTGAGGTGAGAACAGCTGCTCTGCACAGGAGGACAGCTGAAGTTAATCCGCTCGGCAGGCGGACAGCAGAGATCTGTTATTAAGCTCTATAAAGCAGCTTCATTTTATAATTCACACTATTACAAATTGATACTATCCCCTGCCTCAGATTTCCTCCTACAAGCTTAGATAACTGAGATGAACACAGCAGACAGGCCCCCCCCATGCCCTGCCTTATCCGACCTCGCCCTTCCTGAGCAGCATCGATGGATATCGCTGTTGTTCAAAAAAAGCATTTACAGCAAAGCCATCAAACAACAACACGCTCCTGTCTGTAATCTTAACACTGAGTTGAGTTTATCCAGCACTTCTGTGGAACAACAAGAAATCCCCCTCTCCTGTCATCTCGCTGTTTCACAATCTACTCTCGGGAGATAACGATTTGAAAAATGAGACGTTCTAACACCATTGTAGCCTTTCAGTAATTCAACTTTTTTTTTCTTTTAGAAATAAGGGAATTGCCAAGAGTTAGAAAGGAAGATTGATACTACTCTTGTGTAAGACCAATATGAGGCTACAGGCAGCGGCCGGTTATCTTACAAACTGGAAAACAAGAGGAAACAGCTATCCTCTGTCCAAAGGTAACAAAATATGCCCATCAGCACCACTAAAGCGTACCGAGTTAGATCTTTGCTTTCCTTTTTACACGAGCTCCCCTGTTTCCAGTCTAAACTAAGTTACTAGCTATAGTTGGTTTAGGGTACAGACATGCGTAGTATTGATCTCCACAGCGAGAAAGCTCTTTTCTCGGAATCAACCGAATTTTACTTATTTATTATTTACGTCTTAGTTTCAGACAAAGAAGATGCGGTCCAGACTGGTCAAGAACACAATTAAAGGGATATCACTAAACTGCCTGCGCACTGTCTGATTTATTTGTTCATCATATCTGTGACCGGCTGTAAAACTCCCTGCTTCAGACGCAACCAATGACATGACTCATTTTTAATTTGAAGGTTTTGTTATTATTACGTCTTTGTTATAAAACTTGACTTGCTTAACCCCAACGATGTCAGGGACCAGGCCTCACCCAAAGACATTTGGCAAATATTAGCTAGATATCAGCTTCTTGGTCTCAGTCTTGGTATTGGTCTTGGTCTTGATATTAACTCCTCAAAGTCTTGATCTTGTCTCTGGATTGTGACTTTATCTCACTTTAGGTGGTCTACAACACTAATTAGGAGATAAAAAGAATTATCTACTTTTATTTATATGAAACATATTCTACAAGTAAAAAACAGCTGAACTCAACGATAAAAAACAACCCTGATAAGTTGCACTGAAAAGCCTGATTGGACTTCTCTACCGCGTGTGCTGTTTCAAAGCCATCCTTTCATCTCTGAACTCATCCTCGGGGCTCTCCTCTCCTCAGATAAAAGACAAAAAGAGGATGGAGCCACACTTGAGGACTGAGGCTTGTCTTTGCCACATGCCTTCGCCCTTGGCTTCCTCTCTTCTGCTCCTGCTCGTCTGCCAAAAAGGCTCCCAGCCTCAGCTTCAGCCTCGACCCCCCTCTTCGTCACTTTGGCCATGGCTGGCATTCTCCCCCCTCTGCATCCCTCTGTCTATTCATTATACCATTCCTCCATCAATGACCCTTTCACAGAGGCAGCAGAGTGGGGCATGAGCGGTGCTCGCAGCTCTCTCCGAGGAATGCAACCGAGCTGCCTTCGTATGAGCAGAGATCTCGAGACTTCAGCCACTGTCATGAGTCTCTTCACACCTCACAGGCATAACAATCTAACAAACAACTCAGATAAGCAACTCCAGTGCAGTGACATCAATAGTCAGAGTGGGTCAGGGTGGGTCTTAATCTGGGTTTAACCTTCAATTTGTGGGGTCATGGTGGTGGCTGGTGATGACTGCACAGAGCAGGTTCACACTGTTGGCTTCAGATATTTTGTATTGCTACAGTGATCAATGCAGATTGATTTACTAAATAATAAGTTAACTTATTGGCATGCATATGTTATGTACTCTACCACAACCTTACAATAATGATCTAGATTGACAGCCTCACTGGAAAGTCAAACAATGATGATATATGATCTATATTCACAGATAACAAAAAAAGTGTCTCCTCACAGTTACCGCTTCTGCAGTCTGACGTGGTTACACACATCAAAATGTGATTTAACATCCAGTTTTGTTATGGGTAAATTAATTGGTGATGGAAAATCTCAGTACCATTGAACAAGGGAGAAGGCATGAGTAAGACGAGATGACGTAATTCTGCATGTCAAAGCTAAAACGGTGGAAAACGGTGTAGAAAATATTTTTTTCCTCATGGTTCCACACAGCTCTGATGCAGAAGATTGAGTGCCAAACACTTCATGTACGTCATGATTTAAAAATTTCCAGCCTGGTGACCCACCTGGTGGAGAACATGCCCCCTTGCCTTAGTGGCCTGTGTTTGATTCCCTCAGCCCAGCCAAGCTTTATAATATTTCAGGGCGTTTCTAGCCACATTTTTATGTGCAAATAGAAAAAGTGCACACGCAGAAAATCACCTTGATAGTCGATGGAAACACACATGGAAAAAGGCTGCACAGTGGGTAATGAAGGTGTTTTTTCCACTCTAGAGCTGAGTGAGAAAACAACTAGTTTCACTTTTAGTGCTGTCTATGGCTGTATTATGAATGATTCCTCTTTTATTTGGAGTGTGGGGTGGATCCTTACCTTGGCCTCGCACTTCCTGTGGGTGGCTGTCTTGCATACTAAGGAGAATGAGAGCATGGAAGGAGTGAGGAAAGAAAACAAGAAGGGAACATGAGTGTTGTCCGGTTATTTATATGAACATGCAGAGCTGCAATGATTCAGTCAGTCAGAGGGTTGCAAAGGTATGACATTTCAGTTTTCATACCACAGTACAGTCAGTATTCACGCAAAGGTTGCTGCTTTCAGTCCCTCAAAATATGGAGATGTCCTGCTTTCCTCTGTTTTCTATCACATTAAACTGAATATCTTTGGACTGACAAAATAAGACATTTAAAGACATCAACTTTGAGAATGACAAACTGGACTTTTTTTTGTATTTTAAGACATTTTAAACCAAAACGTTGAATCAATTAATCTATAAAATTGAGAGGATCTATTTATCTATGCAACCGTGATCTCCATTTGATTTTATTGCAGATCAAGTTCAATATCGTCCTGCTGTATTTAATCTGCTTTATATCCTAAGGGTGAACACACACTGAAATCATGCCATGTCAAATCACCAGCATCAGCATAATCATCCAGCTGTCCTACTTTGTGTCGATGTCTGATAACACTCGAGAAAAGGAGTTATTCTGTCACAATCTCTCCCCAGATTTGGCAGCCGTACCTTCAGTACTTCTTTTGTCAGAATATCACGTCCACTGTGTGCTACAGGGGTCAAATGACACAGCGCCATGTGACAGGGCTGCTTGTGTGCCACCCCAGTTCATTCATGTGACACATCCTACATCCTGCTGCCATCATGACATTGTCTACCATGTTTGTCTTCGTCCTTCAGAGTCACTTAGTCGTGCATACGTGACGGTGTTTGCAACATTTACCTCTGCAGAAGGAGCCGACGTTGTCGACGTTCTGACGACACACGCTGCACTGGCGCTTCTTCTTGAAGGTCTTTTCCTTGAAGATGTGGGGCTCTCCCTTCCCCCCCTACACGTACACACAAACAAAAGTGAGATTCACAGTTAGAAGAAACCTGATACAGGACCTGAAGAGGCAATCGGTGGATCTGCCTACTCTCAGACACAGTGCAAGAATCCTTGTTTGGACCTTCATCCAAGAGTTGTCAGATGTTAAATGTTGTCTGTTGGCCCTCTACACACTTCTACCTCCCAGGATGAGAACAAGATGCGCAAACAAACTGACTTCCCCAGGCAAACTATGAAAAAAACAAGGTAATGGCGAGTGAGTTAGGGGGCCGTAACAATGACAGGAGCTCAGAACTGTCAGCTTTAACTTGTGTGAATGTGTGACTGTATGGTTACATCTATTCTCTTCTCCCTTTGGCTCTTGAACTTCTGTTCTGGTTGTGTAACTGTCTTCCAGTAATAATCCTTGTGGTTCCTGCACAGACCCCACTATAATCCTGAGTCTGTGTGTGTGTGTGTGTTCGAATGTGTGTATAAAGGTTTGTGTTGGGCTAATTCCTTAAGAGCGGGGAGAGAAGTAAAAGAATTCTACCACTTTTCTTTCTCATGTCAAAATGTGTGTTAGCGTGTGTGTGTGTGTGTGTGGTAGCCATTCCCGCCCATTCCCTCCCTTTGTTTCCCAACATGGGATCAGATCCGTTGATGACTGGGCCTGACGTGACTCTGTGGAGGCTTTGAACATGAGAACACTAAGAACCGCGGGCTAAGTGTGGGGATTGCTAAGCATGTTTTCATGCATGGATACATAATGGGGGGGTTGGAAAGCAAGGCGGACACGGCGACATTGCGCATGCTGTGAACAAATAGTATGTGCTGAGAGGCAGCACGCGAAACTTGCAAAAAATCCTGTCACTCATCTGAGAGCAAATATTACACAATCAACATCATCACCATGAGAAAACAGATATATGTAAGAAGGCTGCTAAGGCTACACATTTCCAAAGCTTTGCATAATTAAACTGATACATGCACATAAAAGCTTTTTTGTTTCCTCCATGTGTGCTTTTCCTCCTTGGTAACAAAGAAAGAACGCTGTTTGCACACTTTTTTCCATCATACTGCTGCTCCGACTCTGTTCTAAGGGACTGGACTGTGTTTGGACAGCTGCCTGCCTGGCATCACCCTCTGCCAATAGTGTTCAGCGGCTGCTGGCCTGCTCCAGTACAAGTGTACTATGACCACAGCATGGTGGAGGTGGGCCGGGTGGGTGGCTCAGGGGCTGGTGGTGGGATGATGTCTGTTATGTAACATGGTGTGGTCTGGAGATTGACGTTCCTCTCTAGAACTGCGTAGTCACTACTTTTGGAAATCGTATTGGTATTTTCATTAATTTCTCTTTGACTCGACTCGGCCCGTTCTACTGTAGTTTCTACTTTTCTAAAATCCACACAGACTTCATTAAAGCTTCATCTTATCTTATCTTATCTTGATCCTGTCTTCATAAATCCCCGATTAGGGTCTCCTTCTCCTGCTTCGCCTTGACATTTATCCTACTGATCAAGGTCCTCGGCAGGCACAAACACTGACTTCTTCTGAGAAACTTCTCATGTGTGTTTTTGTGTCTATCCTATGCCCTCGTTCTCACTTGTGCAATAATCTTGCCAAGTGTATGTGTGTGTGTGTGTATAAGCATGCATGACTGTATACACACGGGGCCCACGGTAAGTTTAAAAAAAGAAACCAGTTGACTGTCGGCTAAGCCGCAGTGGCGATGTGGGCTCAGAGATAAACACATGGAGGAGAGGTTGGCAGCATTCTTCCTGTTTCAGACACAATTAAGACCGCTATATAGTCCAACCACAGGCAATCATGGTCAGACAGTGATACACAGCTGCTACTGAATGCTGAATGAGGTCTCGTATGGATTGACGCAAATATAAGCGGCTACCCTCTGGTTCATTTGAGGGGACTGGATGGTGAGTTTTCTGCACTTTCATGCGACTGACAACAGTCGCCGTGCTGCAGCGTGCTGGCTTTGGGGTTAAGGCACTGACCATGACCACCGCAAGTTGCCGGTTTGTGTCCAGCTGGGGATTTTTGTTGCATGCCATCCCTGTTTTAATTTTCTCCACTCATTTCCTGTCACCTCTCTACTTTCTGTCCAATAAAGTGAAATGTTGAAAACAGTGTGTTGTTAAATTTAGGAAACTGCTTTTCTGCATCCAATCCGGTGTGACATGTGAGCTTGTGGTTAGAGTGATGCCTGATTTTCCAAAAGGTTGCAGGTTTGATCTCTGCATGTGTCCAGAGAAAGTATGCCGTATGAAGACACTCCATCCTCAAACTTGGGAACAGTAGTTTACCAGATCTCACCTCAAGGTCCATTTAGTCTAAAAAAATAAATAGATGAAAAGTCTTTAAAGTGCTTTGAAAATGGAGATTACAACACGACCCCAGGACAGCCTGGGCATCTGCTGATCATGTGACATGGTCAAACGCTCCAGAACAGTTACCAAATGGACTTGGGATGACAGTCAGCTGTAATTATTTAATCTGTATGGTCGAGTATTGACAAGACTGGCAGATTACCTATTATTGCTCTGGTTCAAATTATTGCGTTCAAACCAGACCTGTCACCATTTTTCAGGAACTATACCCACAACAGTGATGCGCGGGTTGATCCAAATTGAACAGGCGCCCGCGCATGCGGTCACTAGTCACCAAACATTATTTTTAATGCTAATCGGGTCGCGGTCGGTCGGGTCGTTTGAAATAAAGATGCTGAGTAAAGTTTTGTAATTTATGTAGTAGACAATTTTCGGTAAAATACACAGACTTTATTGGCTGAATAACTGGAGCGAAGAAACCGCATTTTAAAATGCTACTTTTAAATGAATATAATAACTCTAATGCCAGTTTTATGTAGCCCGATGACGCGACGAAGATAATCAAGAGTATAGACTACTTTTTAAAATGCAGGTCAGGAAGCGGGTTGGGTACAATATTTCACAATTATTTGCTGCGGTCCAAGTTCGGGCGGGTTACTTTAAAATGTCGGCAGGTCGATCAAACATGGACCCGCGCATCACTGACCCACAATGAGCTGATACAGTGTTAGCATGGTCAAAAAAAAGCTAGCTAAAGAAACATAAAAGAGACTCAACAGTAGCTTCTTGTCTTTGGAGCCAATGATAAAATTAGCAGGTAGCTGTTAGATAGCTGACCTAACTAACCCACATATTATAATAAATGTGCTAGCTGTTTGTGTGGTTGACTTTTGTTTGTTTGGGTAATGTTGTGTCAGCCTGCTAAGCTAGCCACTCGGCCTTATCTTTCAAAGAATGATGTCACAATGTTACCAAACTAAATCCTTTCATGACTATTCTACCTGAGTTAAGGTCCAGTGTGCAGGATTTAGACATCTAACGGTATTATGATTCTGATTGCAACCCCCTCACCTCATTCTCTCCTTCTTAGCGTGAAAGTGAAACTATGGTGGCTGTTAAAGACCCCAGCTAGATCTCTTTCACACTTGGAACAGGAGGGTGAAGTGAAGGGATTGCAGCCTACACCAGTAGATGCCGCTAAACCCTACACACGGGTCCTTTAAGCTCAATGTTCTTTCCGATATTGTGATTTTTGAGTCACACACAGATTATTTTTTTATTTAAAAAATTCACAGATTACTAATATAATTTACCTTTTCAATAACAATATATCAACTCTAGCCCTTTCTTTGTTATTTCAGCATCATTTAAACCAGCTCATGAAAATAACAGAATATGGAAAACTATGAATTTTAGCTCTTAAATAACGTAAACACTAATATATGCTATTAGGGTTAGAAAGAAAGTCTCGTATAGATACAATACTTTGGTCCTCTATCATTGGGAAACTAATATACGATCAACTCAATTAAGAAAAGCAGACAGTGCAAACTGGGTTCAAATCTCTTGAAAAACTCAACTTGGGAGTCCAGCAAAGGAAACCACAGTGAAGGAGGTTTACAACTTCGAGGAGAATTACAACAGAGGAAGCAGAAAACAACTGGCAGAGTCTGAGTGTATGAGCACTAAAAACAACCTGTGGTGCTGAGACCGGTCCCCAGGATAGTAATTACTGTCATTGCTGTAATGGATAAAAAACATCTGGTAAAACATGTGCTATTTGGTATTCAGTCCTCTGAGCTAATAAAGAAACTGTAACTGGTTAGATAATTTCTGCTGTCTGAGAGAGAAGAGCTGGAAAACAGAGGAGGCAAACAACCAAACTAGATCATCACTGACAAACAGTGCAGGACAAACCCTCACAAGCATACAGTACATGAGAGCTGCACAGCCTCCATCAGCTAGGACCTGCCTGCATTTCCACAGAGGTGACACAAGTTATAAAAAGCTACCTCAGGAAGAAGAACTCTACACACACAAACACTCACGTGCTGACTTGTATCCCTGCAGACAGTCAGTGGAAACAGACAGCCTTCCCTTTTCCTCTTCCAGTCCCTGTGTCCCCCCCGGTCCCCCCCATCCCCGTCCCCGTCCCCAACCTGGTGTGCCAGAACAGACCCCACCTCCCCTACAACATCTGCTACGCACAAGAAAGTCCTTTTTCTAATATTTTTAGCCTCCTGGCAGAAAACGGAACCAGAGGTTTGTGGAGTCAAAGAGATGCTTTCTAACCGAAAAAATCCCTCCCCTTCCTCTCTGCACGTCTGCCAGCCGTCACAGAACAGTAGCTGGATTGAATGAGGGAGGGGCCGGACACATATACAAGAGATGTACACACACACACACAGAGGCAGCGATTAATTCAAATGTAAAAACAAATACACACACACACTCGCTGGAAACTCCTTCCCTCTTGTTCCTCTCTAAAAATAGTCTCGATATTTGGACAATGATGTGCATTGTGTAGGAGTGGCACATTACTGACTACAGGACTGGACACAGTGACCCTTAGCCTCAGCTGCAGATGGTCAGTGAGGGCATGTGTTGAAGGTTCTCTTGAGGAGAAACTCTTCTTACTGATTTCGTCAGTAGAACGGCATCTGTGATCGCCACTCTCAATGATTGTCTTTAGAATATCATTATTCAGGCCTATCACACACACACACGTACGTAGGTGTTGATTGGCTGAAGAAGCGTCCTATGTATCCTTTTCACATCTTTTTTATTGCATGCATTCTTCTTCTCTGTCAGAACCTGCCACCTAAATTACCCATGATGCAATTTGATTTGATTCATTCAACTGTTGGGTCTGTTATGCTAAACCAAAGACGAGGAGCCAGCTACAGAGGTCTGGTCAGCTCACTTCTTTCTGACTATAGACTCTCAGTCCTAAGACACTGACACTGACTCAAGTGACATCACTTATGGACACTTAAGAATTCACACCTGTGGAAACAAGAAAACGGCTTTATAAAACTGCTTTCAAATATGAAATACTCTCTCTTTGTAACACCTGTAACAGGTAACTAAAAAATCCATCAACATCTTCATGAAATATGTCATAGGTACCACCGCTAACATGCCTGCAAGCCAAGCCAAAACCTCACATATTGTAGAAAATTATAGAAAGTCTTTTTTTTTCTTATTAAGCTGGTCTATGGGCTGTATATATACTGAAAAGTATCAAAACACACACAGAGAAAAGCACACTTTAAATGAGAAATCAGGACTTCTGTAAGGTTGTGATGTCACAGCTGTACAGTCACTGTCTCCAGCTGTGCTCCCAGTGTGTGTCACTCAGAGAGACTCTACACTCTAAACTACACTAAACACCCTGTTCTTGCTAAGTTAGCCACAGTAAGAAAAAAAATATAAAACCACATTGAGATGATTTCTGGTATATATATATATCTTTTTGTGAATATCACAACTTCAAATAAAACACCAAAAATTTGTGTAAAATATGGGACCTTTAAACTATATTTAGTAGACTATCACATACAGTAAGACAAAGAAACACTACAACCATTGATTGACATTTTTGCTTAAAAATTACTTCATGATTAATCATAAAGTCAGCTGGTCAATTTTCTGTCAGTTCGTCTACGCAATTAATCAAGAAATTATTTCAGCTCTATAATAAATTGAGGTGAACTGTTTGCCAGAAAAAGAAAAATCACATCTGGTGTGATTGCACACTCTCCTGCAGTAGGAGCTACTTTCTATGGACCTGACCCTCAGTTTGAGTCTCCTCAGTGACAGGAAAAGTTAAATCAGAAATGAACAAGACCCTGAATTGTTAATTTTGTAATGGCTGCTTGTTACAGTGTGCTTTATACAACACACGCA
Source organism: Collichthys lucidus (assembly GCA_004119915.2). Taxonomy (NCBI): domain Eukaryota; kingdom Metazoa; phylum Chordata; class Actinopteri; family Sciaenidae; genus Collichthys; species Collichthys lucidus. The sequence goes on from CM014087.1 coordinate 14,301,394, forward strand.
CAGTCATTCAGCAGTATGTTTGTGATTTCCTGTGTACTTAAATCCCACCCTCCATTGAGACTACCTCACATGGGCCGGTGCCTGGGTTCCTGCATCATTTGTTGGCGATCGAGGCCCCGCGCGTGTTAATAAATGTGTGTGTCAATTCAATTTGTATATGAGTGTGCACGCTTGTGTCCAAAGGGTGGGACAGGCAGTGGAGGGAACAGAGACTGCCTGTTCCTGAGGTGAGGTCAGCGTGCCGACATGATACACTTCCGTTCAGTAGGACTCTTGCTGCTTACACACACATACACACACACACAGTGGTCTTATTGCCCCTGCAGCTCAGCCAACAAACCCCGTACTGCAGTTGTTGATATTTACTGGCAAAATGCACCATCTGTTTCACCTCAGAATGTTATGACATCATCCAAGGGTGATGATTAAGTGATGGTTCAGCGAGTTAGTGAGGACCAGGTCTGATCAGTTCCACGCTGCTTCTGCGTGGATACAAATAATCATTTGCATCCACTGGGTTTTAACACCGAACGGCTTTCCAGGTGAGAGTGAATAGCTGCTACTGTAGAGGTGAACTCAGTGTAACTGCATCTGGCACAAGGGAATGTGAACCAGCCTCTGTTTCGGCCTCTTGGCTCGGCTGTGAACAGGGGGTGTCCCAAGTAAACACAGCCATCGTTGGACCCTTTCTGGACCATCAAACCTCTCAGTTACACCCAATAATTGCAAATATAGAATACCTACTGTACCCTGAGTACAACAACTGCACTGTACTGCTGGTTATCGAGCATCTCCAGTGCCTTGCTCAAAAGCACCAGCGTTTGTTGTTAAGGGGGGAGCATTACGTATTTGAACTTCCTGCCCAGGCCCCTTTTCCCAATCTGATCAGAATCCATGCTGCTTATCTGCATTAGCTACGGTTCACATACAGCAGGAGACAAACTGCTAATGACCACCCTGTTATCAGGACGGGAAAGGTCGGAGAGGCTGGACAATGTTATCTTGCTTTAATCCGTAACTGCTTTCCTCATGTTGCAAAGCAGGATGGGAACTGACAACACTAATTGGCACATGTGTGACCCAGTCATTAATAAGTGTTGACATGCAAACATGCACACACCTACTGTGTATTACCATGTGCGGACACCAAGCACGTGTGCGTGCGATCATGCACACATGATCACAGAATCCTTTTAACTTTTCACTCTTAATGAACCCTTGGGAAAACTGTACGGTACACACACACACACACACACACACAACCACTCAACTGTAGCTTGTCATCACAAATCTGACAGGGCTGGAACTGGCTGTGGCTCTTATGTAATTTAAGCCTACTTTTCCTCTAACAAGGCACTAATCTTTCACCAAAGTGCATATTTAATGTTGCATGGGACGGTAAATGAATCTAATCGCACAACAAATATCACACAACTCATGAGTAATGAGTGAGAGAGACAGTGGCAGCTGATTCCTATCACCTCTCCAGCTCTCATCATGAGAACAGCTGGAAATAACACTGACAAGCAGGAGGACGCGCTTCTCTTCATCTGTTGTACAGCTGTATTTATGAATGTTGTGTGGAATTATCATCCTTACATTGCCTTATATGTATTGTACACACACCTTAGGGACAACACATGGAAATCATCATTGTGGTAGATCTGATACAAAACTTTTCTTGAGTGTTTTTGTGTGAAATAAACTATATAAATAAATTGTGAAATAAACTATATAAATATAAAAGAATTATCAGCACCACACAGATCAATAACTCATGCCTAACACAAGTCAAAACATTGCAAATACTTTAAGTTATATGTACGTTTTCTACCTCCAGTTACACTTACACTCCTCTTACATGAACAGTAACTGACGCAGTAACAGTGGAGTCTGTGGGGTGGGGGGCTGCTTAATGCATCATATGACCCAACTCAGAGGATTTTATGTCATTTTAATGAAGTGCGACGCATCGGGAAAGTTCTCAGAGAACATAAAAAGTCTATTTCTCACGACTGATGCCAAAACATCATTATGTAAATATGCTGTATACAGTAGAATAATATTATGTAACCATGCTGTCGTTAAGAACATATTATCTATCATATTATATCTCACACTGAAGCGCATAGACACATTTTTCTCTACAGTGTGCCAAATCCAAAAACAAGTGTGCGTAAGTTGACTTGTTTTTAAAGTTATGGCGTGTATGAGAAAATCACAGTGTGCGCAACTGCGCAGCCAATACACATGCGCATCTGATCATACATGCAAAATCTAAAATCCCCTCACACAGTCTTGCAAATACTGACTGATCAAATGACTGAACCGATTCAAACACAGGCAGACTCTGTTAACAGACTTCAATGATCTTACCTTGTTCATTTTCCCGCTAATCATCATCCCCCCGTGCTTTAAAAGCTGCCCCTCATTCTCGGGAAGGCCATCAATAACACGGCCTGTAACTGAGATAACTTGTTTTCTTTACTCCGGTCCACCCTCTCTGTGCTGTGGGGCTGCTGGGTGGAGCTACACGCAACTAAAAAGCATGTGTGGAGTACTATTACTGGAATTCCCCACCCTGATTGGTCGGTTTCCGGAGGGGAGCGTAAAAATAGTCGATGCGGATTGGTTGAAAAAAACACTTATAATATTCATAGAAAAAGCTCTGGTGGGACTGAGATATCATAATGTATGTGACTCCGGTACAGTAATATTAAATGAATTCATGATGTTCAACATTATAATCACATCTTAAATCATTTACTCATTAAATGATTAAAGCTATCTTTTACAAAATTATGTCAAAGGTCAAATTGATGGTATGGTAGGTGGAACAGGGTGTGAAAAGGTCGAGGTCATGAAGGAAGTATTTACAGGGCCCCAAATTTTCAGAAAACTCAACATGTAAACAAACATGGAGCTCTGTAGCTCTCACACACACGTATTGAGGTGTTGTAATTACAGGCCCCCGTGTACACAAGGTGGCTCTGGGCCTCCTCCTATACGCCACCATCATTATGTGTAACACACATGTTTATGTCAACGAGTAGCACATGAACTCAAAAGTAGTCCTGTTTGAGACGTGTACTACCATTGCACAAGTACCTCTTCATCAGCACCACATGTGTTCACTTGAAGTGATTTAAAATTGGGTGTTATAAATATTATTAAGTATGCAAACCTCTTTTCTTTTACTCGGTGGGTTCAGTCAGTGCTGCTGTACTTGGAGTGGCAGAGCTTAGCTTCTCTGGTCTTAATTAGTGGTAATTGTGGCAATAAATATATTAAAGATCAATATCCCACCAATTTGAATTCATCCTATTTTAACCCCTAACACACATGTTGTTCAGATCAACCTGACCTACTCCACAATCTTTCCTGGTTCTTTCCGGATCCTGCAGAAGTACTCTAGATTGGGGAATCACTCTTCACAACTTCTTATCTACTCCCACAATACACCCACAGACAGAGATGTGCCTTGATTTACACCTGCACCGACGCTGCTGCTGAGTAGTGAGTAGTATAGAAGTAGCAACACCTAGTGGTGAAATAACAGAAATGCACCATGAGAGGTAGAACTTTATTTGTGTTTGAAATCAGACTGAAAAACTTGAAGCATCTTGGCATCTTTCAGAGACAAAAACCAGACAGAAGTCTGAGCTGAAGTGTTTCTTGTGTCATGCACGCTGATTTAAATCTGTAACTCTTTGCCAAACTTTCTGCACACGCTTCTGGTTGTGATACTCACTGTATACCCACATATGCAAGAAGGTGCATTCCTTTTGAGATGCCTGCCTTAAATTATTAGCCCATGATATTCCCCAGTCCTGACTCCTTAATACACAGAGCATTATTTCTGTCTGCTTGCTTCGTCCTTTTAGTCACTTCCATATGTGTCCAATTCACATGCAGGTATGGAGGCTGTGCAGTATATCCCCTACCAATCAGAGTAGACTCAGAGTCATGACGATGCAGTAATCCGTACGAAAAGCAACACGTGCAGTAATGCGTCCCGTTCCTTTTGCTCATGACCCAAGAATTTCCGGCTCATGATAAAAAAAAGACAAGTGATAGACTGGGGGGGTCTTGGGGGAGTTAAATTGTTTGGGGAATTTTTGGGGCTCCCTTTCTTTTGGATTGTGGCAGGGTGAGGGACGTAGGTATAGAGTTGAAGAGGAGGGGGATGCATTTAAAAGCAGAGAACATAGTAGTAAGGTGAAATAGGTAATAGGAGGGGCCCTGGGGGTGGAGGTAGGGGGGGGGGGACTAAGAAAATACTGAGGGACTATGAGAGACAGGAAGCTGGTGCTTGGGATTGGAATGAGGGGTTGAGTCGGGGAGTAAAGTGGGGGGAGGGTCATGTTGGAAGAAAGATGGGGATGGGGAAAAGAGGGCGATGAAGTAATAATTTTAAGTGTTGATTTGAGAAAATGGCAAATCCTGAACCTTGGATCAAACTTTCTCCCACCATGATGTAAGGTGTTTGAGTAAACACTTCATGAAGTTTTGCCAGGATGCCAGGTTTTTGTCTAGTCTGTCTAAAAGAGAGAATTTAGAATCTTGAGGAAATGCAAAAACTTGGATCATGCTTGGAGGTAAATGAGCAAAGGGGTGCACAAAGTGGGAACCCTGGCCAAGAGGAAATGTGGGGAGGAGGAGGAGGCTTGAAAAAGGGGGCAGCTTGACGAAGGATTGTGTAAGACAGCGCCATGCCAAAGACTGATAAGGTGCAGCTGTTGAAGGAGTGAAAGAGTGAGAAAGCAGTGGGAAGACTGTGCGAGACACGGAGATGCTATAGTGACAAAAAAATGAGCACGTGTTCACGTTTATCATGCCGATGAATTCAATAAAATCCTTTCTGTCAGCCCACACCGCTCAGACACAAAGACATTTTACGAAACTTGGACAAGCGTCAAGCTCCACATTTTTGAGTGGAAGAAATGAAAATAGTTTGTACATATTTTGCTGTGAGGTGTTTCTTTTAAGGGTGGTGCTGTCTTTTGTTTTGTTGTTTTTTTCGTTGAGGAGGGTTTTGCAGACTTACTAAGGCAGGAAATGGTTTATGTCTTTCCCTTTCCCCTCGATCAGCTTTCATCTGTGTGCCCGCTTTACACAACAACAAGCATTTCCCAAATCCTGCTCCGAGTTTGGGACAGATCAAGCCGCAGGAATCTAGTCCACGACGGCCACCCTCTGGGTTTGGTGTTTACATAGGAATCCACCGTTTTTTCTGACACAAGGGAGTGTGTGAAGTACTTCTATTTCTTATTCTATTCTGGATGTCGTGGGGGGGTCTATATTTAACCCAACCGGTCAGTGTTCCTTCCTGTGTTGGGTGTGTGTTTGTAGTGAATGCTTGTGGCTCAAGGCCTCTGTATTTGACATGGCCAATCTAAACTTTGTTGCTCATGAGAAATTACAGGGATGCTAGACAAATACATATAAAACCACTGTCACAATGCCAGCACTCTATGTATTTCTAGCATCAGAAACACACACATAGGAGGAGCAGAACTACAAGCAGAACTACAAATGTAACTTTTTATCCAAACAGCGAGTTAAAAGAATAAAACTTTTGGTAGATTACTTGTATTATTAAAAATTAAGCACCAGCTGGCTTGGTAATCTTAGAAACCATAACACCGGGAAGTTACAAACAAAGCTTAATTTTGTTACAGAGATGGATATCCCTGAACTTAAAGGTCTAATGTGATTGGTGACATCAGCAGAGAAGTTTCAGATTGCAACCACCTGAATACCCCTTGCCTCACCCTACTCTTCCAAGCGTGAAAGTTTAACTACTGTGAATGTGAAACTTGCAAAAAGTCTTTTGGTTTTGGTTTGTCCATCCAGGGCTACTGTAGAAACATGGCAGTTCAACATGGTGGACATGTTATAAGAGGACCCACTCACTCTGTAGATATAAAGTACTCGTTCTAAGGTAAGACAAACACAGTGACTCTTATTATAGGTGATTATAAACCAATAAAGTATGCTTCTGCTAATAGATCCTTTTAAACGTTATGAGTCTACAGCCATGCTTGCTGCTTTATGAGGCTATAACCAGCTTACCACAGTGGTGCTTTGAGCAAAATGCTAATGTCAGTATGCTAATACTATGCTTACAACGACAGTGCTAGTATTCTGAATGTTTTGCAAGTATTATACTACTTTAACCATAGTTCAGTGTATTAACATTAGTATGTGACATTCACTAAATTTGCACCAAAGTTATTAGAATGAATGCATACATAAATGTTTGTACCAAATTTCCAAACAATCCAAGCAATATATGTTGAGATATTTTAGTCAGACTCAAAATGTATTTTGGTTGCACTTGAGGAAAATTCAGGGATCACTAAAGTCATTATGATAACATGTCTGTGGACAACAGGTTATCTGCTAAACTAAATAGAAATCCATCCAATAGTCATATTTGGTATTTGAGTCTGGACTAAAGCAGCGCACAGACAGATGTTTCTATCTTTTGGGCCATGCTGCTGCTAGCGTGGCTCAAAACGTCCTGCCATTCCATGGCAAAGGAGGCTGTGAGAAAATAAGTTTCATATTAAAGTCTAACTGCCACGTGATCCCGTTAATGACTCTCAGATTTGAACCCTTGGCCGTGCATGTAGGTGATTTAAATACAAGTGTATTATGATGCCTGCCAAGAGATTAACTTTTGACGCCAGTGTGGTCTGTTTGTGATCACAATAGACGATTTTTAACAAGGAAACGACCTGGAGGTGGTGGTTTCATTGCTTCTGTCCGAGGCTCGCCTACTTTGATTTGTCCCACATGAATTCTGCATCGCTTACATTAACATCAATGTTTTACATTAACATCAATGTTTCCTCTTTATTTTAAAAAGAGAACCACATGTTTATTTCAAGGATCCATTTATAGGAGGTTGTTTGTTGATGCTCAGCTACTCTCCATCAACAACTGTGCAAGAAGACGGTAAGGTGAGACGGTAAGGTGTATTTTGAGTGAGTACATCTGGCTAATATGTGTTGTATGTAAATATTCAATTATATTGTGAAAGATGAATATGTATAATCCAACAACATTTTTACAATAACACCAATAATCACAAAAACCATTAGTGACATAACTTTTTGAAGGATTTGTTTCAAACCCACCCTGCAAACTGTGAAACTTCGGTCCAATAAGTGAATAAAAAGTACAGTATATATACGACATGATATTCTATAAAAAAAATTACAAAATGATACATTGTTTCATGAGGAAGAGCCAATGAAAAAGTCAGATGATGAAAAGAACTGTCAAAAACATCCTTTGCCATGTTTCTGACATCAGCAAATTATGTAATCACAATGAGAGCTGCATGTGAAGCATAAATTTCTATCGCTAAGTGCTTCCAGTAAGTACTTGGCATCAGTCCGACTGGGCGTTTGCCAGGATATTGCCACATTCTGGTCAGATTCTTTCTAATAGTTGCATCTTCTCTCACCTACTGTATAGTCATCTGCATGTCCATGGAAAATAACCATGATTACATAATGAAACAAGTGAAAAACAAGTTTATGGAAAAAAAAAGACCACAAATAAATCAATGGGGCAACATCTCCTTCTTTAGGATAATCAGTGGGATTTAACTGGTTCCCACACCCCTGTAGAGGGGTCAGTCACTGCTGGATGACGTTGTCCAGAGGGCTCAACATTCCCACACTGCTCAACATGTGATATGGAGCCACTGGGACTGTGGTGCAACCAAGCTTGCATAAACACACACACACACACAACACAAGCGCAGATGGAAGTCGGTATGCATGCACATTTAGGAAAACTTTAAAATTTACACATCTGGATAAAAAATAAAAGCCATAAATACTCAAGTCTGTATGTAATGTTCACCGTCGGACAGAGGTCAAGTTCTCTCTTGATATCACATCACTCCAGCACCCAGCCTGCCTGACTCTGTATTGTCACATAATGGTAATTCTCCAGCAGTGCCGAGGCCATCACAACAGTTTCATTGTGTCTGCACAGATGTGACCTCAGCTTGGAGATGCCATCGTCATCCACATCATCCTTTAAAAATCAAGGACACACACACACACTCTCAAACACTCTCAAACACTGAAACATTCTCTCCTTCAGACCTCAGATCACCTGCAAGCCAAGACACATTCTCAAATGAAAGAAGGTTGGGATGTGTAGTTCTTTGCTGGCACTTTTCTATCACACATCACACGTTCTTCGTGTGACCTATGACCTTTGACCTCCCTTTGGAACAGGGCAGCCAGCTGCTGAATTAACCACTGAGTCTTAATTCTTAATTTTTGTCTTGTAAAAACGCAAAGCATCACTTTGCTTAAATTACATTATTCAAAATATTGTAAATATTAATAACATCAAATGTAGATGTATTTTGGGGGCTGATACTTATATTAGGAGTAAAAAATTGCCCAATATTTTTAATATTTATATCTAAATGAAGGCAGAATATTTTACAGTTCAACAATAAACTTCCAAAATGTGTAAACAAAACGAAACAGTGTTCTGAACAGTAAAGCTCACTGGGAATGTATTAATTAAAAATAAACACAAACAGAACATAGTAATAGATCTAAAATACCAGATGCATCTTTTTATATCAACATATATGCCGATACTGATATAATGATAAGCAAACATCCACCAATAAAATCAACCAACCAGTAAATCAGTCAGGCTCTAGTGGGGTTAGGGTTGGAATTACAGAGCTCTAGAATAAATGCACCGCGGACTCCACAAACATGTATTCTCAGAGATCTGAAGTAAAATAACATGTTTTTCTTCCAATATATGGTTACAAAAACAATTATTATACGCCACTGGATAGACTTCAATACATCAAGAGTACTACACCGATTGAACATTCATGATGGACAATTCAAAATTGAGGCAACAGAACTGCAACCATACTCAACAGTATGTCTATTTATTATTCAATGCCAATTATGAATAGGCATTCTTTGTCAAAACCTGGCACCTGCATTACCCACAATGCATCTCGACCACCAACCATTCAGTTGGAGCTTTGGGTCCGACCTCAATCTGCTAGCCACTGATTTCTAGCTCCACACACCCAGATTGTTTTTGCAAACTTGTGGTTTTCAACCCTGACCAACACAGACTCGAGTGACATCACATGAGGCAATTTGTCACTATTTGACGCGACACACCACCATCCAGAGCCACAAATGGCTTCATAAAACATTTTCACATATGCAGTAGCACACCTCTAAACACACTTTTATGTGTACAGGTAGCAAGGTTAGGTAGTTTTTTCCTTGCCACTGTCGCCAAGTGGCAGCTCATGGTGAGAATTGTTGGGTCGCGTTAAATAGGGTGTGGTCTAGACCTGCTCTATACGTCATAAGATAACTTCTGTTATTATATAAATGAACTTTAAAGCTACTGAAACTGTTCATTTGGAAGACTCCAGACAAACAAAGGGCTCCTATAATATCAAAACTGGTCAAATGTTTGAACATGATACACTGATGATCACTGTGCATCTCTGTGGATAACTAAGTCAAAAGGTTGCTCGATTACTGTGCAATACATCCACTACAAACACAGACCCCCTCACCTCAAGGATGCTCACATCAACATTTGCACGTCCAGTCACAGTGAACACTTGATCTGTAATTTCATCACACACACCCATGTAAACACTGCTTGCACACTGACCTTTGTCAGCCTCATCCTGCCACTCTCGCTCCTCTCCAGGCTCCTGTTCTTCAGGGACGGATTTCTGACCACCGGCACCGGTTGGACCTCTTCCACCCCACACCAGTCCGTACTCAGGACGCAACCCATATAGGTAGATGGGTCCTGGACTCTGGGACTTGTTCCTCCTCCTCCTCCTCCTCCTCTTTCTTTCTCTCCCTTTTTCTCTCCTTCTGTCCTCCCTCCTCCTCCTCTCTTCCACTCTGTCCTCTAAACGGGCTCCAGCTCGAGCTCCTGGGCAGCTGTTTTTGTCAGCTGGAGAGGAGGAGAGGGTGGCCCTTCCCCTTTTCCTGGCTCTCGTTCAGCCCTGCTACAGGGACAGAGGGAAGCACAGGCTCTGCATGCTGCTCTCGCTGCCCCCCCACCCCCACCTCCCCCCACCCTGCTTTCTATACACACTGAAAACACCTCTCTCTCTCTCCGACTCAGCTGCAGTCACATGTGGACTCCCAAGTTTTTTCTGCCTCCGCCCCCCCTCTCGCTACATTTCTTTGTTTCACACACAGTAACAAACTGAAGTTCCCAACTTAGCTTTCTCTTTGTTTTTCTTTCCTTCAGTCGATCACCCTCACTACATCCCCATTCCCTGGACTCACACACATGACCCTTGACTCCACTGTCACGCTTAAGGATTCATCTTCCCATCCTGTGAAGATCCTTTATTTCTTCTGTCAGTCTTCCCTCCTTTTATTGCTTTTCTTCTTTTCTTTTCTTTTCTTTTCCAGGTCTACCATCCCAATCTCTTCCCTTCCTCCTTTCTCGCTTTCCTCCTGCTTCTACCCCTCTGCTAAGGGTTGCTTCACTCTTACATACAATTACCTCTCTGTTCTCACCCCCACCCACCTCTCCTCCTCGGCAGTTTCCTGCTCCCAGATACAGGCAGTCTCTCCTTAGCTCGGGCAGCACATGGTTGGTATTGTCTGAAAAAACAACCAAGAAAAACCAAACAGTGATGGCAGCTGTTAGGATGCTGGGCAAACTGGTGATTCAGAGTGGACTGAGCCTTCGCTGGAATGAAGCCATCCCTTTGTTTACAACGCAATGGCCTGCTTGTTGCAATCGTGAAACAAGGTCTCTTTCACCGCAGGATCCATACCTAACATTTAACAAAAGGATGTGAGGAGTTGTATGAAGGAATGACAGATGCATCCTTGTCATTGTTGTGATGATTTCTGCCTCGATAATAAAGGGAATGTCATGCACAACAAGGCCCTGCCATCTTTAATGTTGTTATAATGTGAAAGATATTAGCACTGCTCGTGTGTCTTCTCCTCGCGGCTTCTTTGCTGTTGTTTATTTCTTCTCCCTGGAGTGTTTTGGCTGCTACGCAAGAGCTCACAAAGCTTGGAGGAGTGAGACTGTACCCCTTAAAAGGCAAATTCTTGACGCGCCTCCAAAATCCAACCCCTTCTTTGTATTTACTCTCTACATTCCCCCTTTATTCTCGTTTGTTTTCTTCTTGTCTTTCTTTCTGCGTCTCACTCGTCTCCCTTTTCTCTCCTCAGACAGAAACCAGTGGTCAGGCTCGGTCTTGTTGTTGTAGGCATTCTGCCCCAGACAAGCCGTCCAGGTGTCCTTCCTTTCCTCCCTTCCTATACCCAAACCTACCATACATCCATCCCCCCCCTACAACGCCCCACTCCTGTTCCTCTTAGGGCCCCCTTCTAGTCAACCCCGACCCCTCCTTTTGCTTCACTTCGACCCCTCCTCTCTATGTATGTTTTTCAGCCAAGGTCTCAGACATGAGCTCAGGCTGCAGACAGCGTTTACAACAAGCCCCCCTCCTGCTTTTACATGCCATGAAATTAACTCCTTCTAATCAACTCCTGGGCCCTGCCAAAAATCCTACTTTTGTATCTGGAGTACATGGGAAGAGACACAGGAGGGAGTTTGCACACGGAGCTCTCATCTATTTTTAATTTCAACGTTTAAAAGAAAGATGCAAATTTAATCTGATAAAAATATGGTATGCTAAAAGAAGCTAAAAGCAGTTTTTGTTTGGCAAAGACGTGGCCACCTTCCGTTGCAGCATACTTGGCACTTGTTAGGAGTCTTGGCAGAAGTCTTTTTTGTCTGGATCAGTGAAGATTAATGACAGATTTCTGGTAGATGGAGTTTTCGATGGGGAGTTAAAGAGAGAGAGAGGGAGAAAGGATAACATTTTAGAGAAGACTCGAGAAAGACAAGATAGACCAAGTCCAAATATGGAGAATCAGAGAGAAAGAGAAGTGACTGTAATCTGAAGAAACAAATGCTAAAGAAACAAAGGAGCACAGAAACAGACACAGTTGTGGTGATGTCAGGGATGATGCTACGGTCTGTAACAGTCTTTGATGACTTCCATCATCTTTAGTGGCTTTGTGCGCACATTTAACGTCCCCTCGTGCGAGACAATCCACTCCCACCCTCTATTTGGCCCCATTTTTGTCCACACATCTGTTTTTTTTCTTGTGGGCCAGTCTGAAGCTGCACCATAACTTCAGTGTTTTGTGTTAAAGCAGCACAGTTGACTGAGGATCTATGCCAAAGCTGTGTGGGCACTGGTTTAACTCACATCTCAACGAGCATCAGGCAGAGCTGTGCGATTAAAATGACAGGACGACCATTGCAAAGAGTCACATGCAGACACTTGGTGGTGGATGAGAGCTGTGTTTTTCTGGGTTTGTTTTGGAGTTTGTCTGCCCTCTAGTGGTAAAAAAAAAAAAAAAAAACATTAAGCAGAGAAGCATTAAAACGATATTTCTCCAAGCGTCAACAAATCTCACAGAGACCAAAATCAACAATTCATTGATTATTTTTTAACTATTGTCTATGTATCCGAAGCCTGATACGATTCCTTTTGTAACATAGTCACACCCTGTTTTTCTTTATTTGGTCCCTTGTCTCTTTAACTACTCTCTTTTCATTTCAGGTCCCATCTTCCCTGATCAGCTCATTCCCCTCACCTGGTTTTCCCCGCCCATCTCCACACCTGCAGCCCATTTTCTCATTAGCCCCTCAGTGTGTATATATACTAGTCCAGTTTCATTTCATCCCTGCCTGAGTGTCTTGTTTTGTTTCGCCAAGTTCTCCAGCAATTCCTGTTTTCTGACTACCTGTTCTGATCCTGTTCTTGCCTGTTTTGGATTCCTGCCTGCCCCCTGTCGGATTTGTTTGCCTGTCTTCTGATCTCCTGGTTTTGACCCTGCCTGTTTCTGGACTTAGTAAACTGATCTTCCCTCGAACTTGTCTGCTTCAGTGTCGTGCTTTTGGGTTCTCCTTGCCAGTATCAGCACCCGTGACACCTTTGTGCCGTAGATGTAAGGTACGGAAGCCCTGAACCGCATGTGTAAAAAAAAAAAAAAAAAAGCCCTATTAAGTCGTTATTATGAGATAGTATCTCGTTATTACGAGATACTAAGTCGTTATTACGAGATATTATCTCGTTATTACGAGATACTAAGTCGTTATTACGAGATATTATCTCGTTATTACGAGATACTAAGTCGTTATTACGAGATATTATCTCGTTATTACGAGATACTAAGTCGTTATTACGAGATATTATCTCGTTATTACGAGATACTAAGTCGTTATTACGAGATACTAAGTCGTTATTACGAGATATTATCTCGTTATTACGAGATACTAAGTCGTTATTACGAGATATTATCTCGTTATTTCGAAATAATAAGTTGTTATTTTGAGAAAAAATAAATTGAAATTTTTTTTTTTTTTTTTGGAAAATTTTGAAAAATATCTCCTCCTTCGCAGTCTCCGTGCTCGCCTGTGTGCCACTCCATCTGGATCCAGAATACTTAGGAGCAATCTCACAGTTTCCCTTTTAACAACCAGCCCCTCCTGAATGCATTTCAGATGCATCATCCTATATCCTACCATCTGATCTGAGGTTTCCAGTTGCTGGGTTACAAAATAAGCAACATCTACTATGTCTGAGTAATATTTCCTCCGATAAAGCCTATTCTTCCTCAGAATCTTTTGCAGAGTTCTACGACAAAGTATTATGCCATGCTGATGACTCAAGACTTCAAGAATTTCCCTTTGTTGAAAGCCTAAATAAAAATAAAAAGCTACTATTTGGCTGAGATCCATTTTGCCTCCTGCGTCCTGAAGATCAATGTGGTTGCAGGGGCCGTCCTGGGTGAGCACCCCCTCTGGCAACAGTGCTAATTGGGCGGTCTCAACACTCTCCCCAAACACAAGAATCATGAGAACTTAAGTAAATAATAGCCATACACCTTGGTTGGAGCTATCAGTTCACTTTTATGAGGATTTTGTTGGATATTCTATTGGTGGTTGAACTGCCGAGATATGCTTCATGTCATCGATGCTTGAGTATTGACTTTAGAGTGGGCCTTCTGGCAGAGCCATATATCTCTATATATGCTTTGAGAGGCTGGTAAAGGAACACATCATCTCCAGACTCTCTCCCACGTTTGACCCCTTCCAGTTTGCCTACCGGTCAAACCGCTCTACTGAGGACGCCATCTCCTCCGCTCTACACCTGAGCCTTGCACACCTGGAGGAGAAGAACACTCATGTGCGGCTGTTGTTCCTGGACTTCAGTTCAGCGTTTAATACCATCATTCCGCAACATCTGGTAAACAAACTGGGACCCCTGGGCTTCAGCACCCCCCTGTGCAACTGGCTGCTAGACTTCCTCACTGACAGACCGCAGTCAGTGCGGGTCGGACAGAACACCTCCAGTGTCATCTCCCTCAGCACAGGTTCCCCTCAGGGCTGTGTCCTGAGCCCCCTGCTGTTCACTCTGATGACACATGACTGCGTCCCCAGGTCTGCCTCCAATCACATTGTGAAGTTCGCAGACGACACAACAGTGGTGGGCCTCATTAGGGACGACAATGACCTGGCCTACAGAGAGGAGGTGGAGCAGTTGGTGAGCTGGTGCAGGGACAACAGCCTGATCCTGAATGTGGACAAAACCAAAGAGATCATTGTCGACTTCAGGAAGTACCAGCCCAGCCACGCTCCACTTCTCATTAACAACACGGCTGTGGAGGTGGTCAGCAGCACAAAGTTCCTGGGGGTGCATATCACAGACAACCTTACCTGGTCTATGAACACTGCGTCACTGGTCAAAAGGGCACAGCAGCGCATGTACTTCCTGCGTAAGATGAGGAGAGCCCACCTGCCCTCACCCATCCTCACTACATTCTACAGAAGCACCATAGAGAGCATCCTGACCAACTGCATCTCTGTGTGGTGTGGAGGCTGCAGTGCCTCTGACTGGAAGAATGTGAGGAGAGTGGTGAGGACAGCGGAGAACATCATTGGGACTTCTCTCCCCTCCATCCAGGATGTTGCACAGAAGCGCTGCATGGCCCGAGCCGCAAACATCACCAGGGACTCCTCACATCCCCATCATGGACTGTTCTCCCTGCTGGCCTCTGGAAAGAGGTTCCGCAGCATTCGGTGCAGGACCACCAGGTTCTGTAATAGCTTTGTACCCCAGGCCATCAGACTGCTAAACTGTAAACTTTGAATAAGGACATTATACCCTCTCCCACCACCTACCTGCACTACACCACTCTACATACCTTGCTTTTTATATTATATATTATATTTATTTTTTACTTTTTATATTATTATTTTATTTTTATTTTGTATATACTCCAATACTGCGCTGAGCCAATGCAATGAAATTTCGTTCTGTATACACGTGTGCATACTTTGAATAACAATAAAGGAAGTCTAAGTCTAAGTCTAATATACGTTTGCTATCATTGTCCGCCCTCTAGTGGCTGATATTAGTATATTCAATCTGAGAGAGCATAATGTTATCTCGAAATTACGAGATAATATCTCGTAATAACGACTTAGTATCTCGTAATAACGAGATAATATCTCGTAATAACGAGATAATATCTCGTAATAACGACTTAGTATCTCGTAATAACGAGATAATATCTCGTAATAACGACTTAGTATCTCGTAATAACGAGATAATATCTCGTAATAACGAGATACTATCTCATAATAACGACTTAATAGGGCTTTTTTTTTTTTTTTACACATGCGGTTCAGGGCTTCCGTAGTAAGGACATAAGAATGGTCCTTCATGATTATTCTTATTTTTGAGTGCAGAACAGAGACTAAAATGAGGACATATAATACAAAAACTGGATATTACCTAAGAAAACCCTGCAATTAAAACAAGCACAAACAAAACAAATAATCAAACAAAAATCACCATACATACAACAGAAATTATTATAGTAATACCAGGCGGTTTTGCTATTAGGGTCTACGATTAAGGAATGGCATTAAATGTCATTAACCCTAACCCTAAAATCAATTAAAAAGGTTGTAGAAGAGGGAAGTAAAACTCAGGGTTAGGCCCATGTTCCGAAGACTGTAACACCGTCCTGCTGCTGAAAATACTAGTTTTAAACAAATACAATTTTTCCTACTGTTTGAGTAATATTTTCGGTCCAACTGTTTTAGGAAGTCATGAAACCATATTGTTGGTTTTAGTCTTTTTGTGACAATTAGAAAACTACATAATACTGCCAGTCTTCTGATTCTTTGAGTCATATTCAATCCTCGTTGAGCTAAATCCTAATTAATTGGATCAACCTCAGATTTTCATGGCTTTGGGAGTTAAAGTAGAAGAATTTAGCACAGGACATGCCTGGAAACATGGGATCAAGTCAGACAGGATGGAAATTTTACACCTGTTTTGCCCTCTGTGGCACAGTGCCTAAATGTCACCACAGGCTCATGGGAAGGAAAGAATAAAAACACGGTCTATAATAATTGAAGGAAAAAATAAAGCATGCCAGATGTGCAATGAAAGGCTGCAAAGAGGCAAAAAACTGAAAAAAAGCACAGCAAAATAACAAAATAGTGACTACAAACATTAATAGGATGAATATTGGTTCTTCCAAAGTCAGGACTATTTATCTTTATCATTCAGATTGACGTCAGATTAGACAGAGAGCACACAATGAATACAAAGGACGGAAACAGAGTGTCTGGTTCTGAGAGCTTAGTCATCATGGAAAATTAGGGAGGAAACTGAACTAAAAGTTAAGCTGGGCTACAAATGTGTCATATCCAAATCATTCGGATGATCCCGCAAATAGAAAATAACATCCAGTACTGCATTCTCTTGTCTCTGCCGCATAAATCAACCGGCTCTGGGATCATAGGCCAAGGAAAGAAGGAAAAAACTGGTTGCCAGTAAAAGTTCAAGAAATACAATGTAACTCAGCAGGTTACAGTGCTGTGGTAGTAATCTGTTTAATGATGCCAAAGTCCCGGAGCTGTCAGGAGGTTACTGCATTGTTAAAAAAGCTTATAGGTCGCAGTTCAGCTGAGCTCTGATTCAAAACGCCTCAATCTCTGAAACTCATCAGCAATTTGAGAACAAGCAAGTTGCTCAACCACAGCCAGAGATCTACCCATGTCCCTTTCATCAATATGGCTGAAAAGTGTTTAACTTCCAGTGTTCACACAGCAGACCTGCGGCACCATGTAAAACACACTGCTGTATTCAGTGCCTCATGTAAACTGGTTACCCAGGGAGAAACAGACGGCACTCGAGCCAGTAGACAACCCGCCGAGTGTGACAGTCAAAGGATTCTATATTTAGAGCATTCGCCATCGCAGTGCTGCAACTTTGAATCTGTAACTTTCTGTAAACTTTCTTCCTGTGGAACTTTTTCAAATGTGCTTTCAGCGTGACGGGAAAAACCCCAAACTGTCATTCTATGTAAAAATGTATTTGTTTAAGATTAAATTTCCTCAAACAAAAGGGGTGATTTTTGTGCTGTGATGAATGTTAATTTAGAATAGTTTTGTTTAACTGAAGTCCGTGACCGGAAATCATCTCTTAATGGGCAGTATATATATATATATAGTGTTTGACATCGCAGTGCCAAAAAAAGAAAGCCATTGAGATTGTTGTGCTTCAGTTATTTTGTTAAGAACGCTTTCCTAAAACACGTGACGCTTGCTTTAAGTCATCCTTGCATTGTTTGACAGTGCAGGCATGTCAAATCAATCATTTTATGTTTGAAACTACATTAACGTGCAACGCAACTTTGATTCAATAAAGAATAAAAGCAGAGCCCACATCCTCCTGTAACTTGATTTTCATAAAGACAATATGGTTACGAAAGAGATCAAACAATCAGAAATACTGATATGATCCTTTAAATGTTAATGTCTGAGTACAGCAGGGAACACAAATCAAACAATGCTCATTCTGGGGACACACAGACGAGAACCTGCTGAAGCCGAGGCCTCCAGGGGATTGGCCACAACATGGGAACCAGAGGCTGGGAAAATGTCTCCGGCATGTGCCTACAGAGGATTTAAGTGCAAGCAGTTGTTTGGTGAAATGAGAGCTTTCCCTCCTCCTGCTTTCAATCACTCAAATCAAATTTAAAAAACAAAGGGACATGGTGGCAGATGATTTGGCCTGGATTTGACACTCTGCTGTCACACTGCCTTAACTGGAGCTTACCAGTTCAAATACTGAATATCTTGGCACCGTGAAAATGGAACCACATGACTGTATGAACCGAAGAAGCCACAATATCATATAGTTAACTTCGGCTTTACCACTTTTTGAAGGGTAACATGCAATAGGCTGGCACCAGATGACGACCCTGTGGTCGACCCTTTCCTTCAGCGGATCTGTTCTGGATACCCCTGACACTCTGAGAGAGGCTGCCTATTGGTCTGAGAGCTTTGTTCTTATAGTCATTATGGATAATTAGGGAATGCTGGTCCATATGTTGTTGAGGAAAATTAACATCTACATGCACTTCATGATCACATGCTGATCAGGGAGGCGGCTGTGTGCGCTGCTCTGTACTGGAGGTATGGCGGTTAGCCGGTTTGCTGTCCACCTTGGACTTTTTCCACTTGTGAGACTTTAGAGCATGTAGCCAAGTAATACATATTTCTTCTTTAAGTTCTTTGTGAATTGTAGCCTTATTGTAAATTGTTACCTGCTATTCAAATACATGTTTAACCACAGGGCAAATGTACTGTATACACATTATTTCTTTGCTGAATTCCAAATTTACATCAGGTACATACAGTATGAATGGATAGCAGAAAGCTACTGACATTATTGTCCTCTGTTGAAATAGTTTTTTTCGGTAAACTTTCTTCCTGTCGATCTTTCCAAATGTGCTTTCAGTGTGACAGGAAAAACCCAGCTGTCATTCTATGTAAAAATGTATTTATTTAGGATATAAAAATTTGGGAATGTAGGTGGATTGTATTAAATCAGATATGAGAAGTCTATCCTCTTTTTAATGTGATGCTTTTAATGCTGTGTCATGCTGGTTGCAGGTCAGATCCATTTTTATAAGGCAAAAGGTCAAAATCCTCATTCTGTGTTTGCAGGAAGTGTGTAAGGTTGCAGACAGTTTGCATTCCAATGATTCTGCTTAAAGTCTAAGCACAGTAAGCCAGGGAACAGTAAACATGTGCTTATAGTCCTGTATGGAAAGAGCACCACCATGTGGTGGAGCTGCATTAAGTTTTCATCTTATGCACTGGACGCAGCAGCTTCCTGTGAAGTTAACGTCTACTGAGGAGGAGAGACACCAGCCGCTGTGAGTTTTTTTTGGTTTGTCGTGCTAAGCATAGATGTTTGGATAAACTCAGATGATCTTGTTCGCTAATTCTGCTGTGATGTATGAAAAAATACTGGTTTAAAAATTAAATGATGCACCTTTTAGGCTCGAGCAAGACACAAGTCCCACTTCTACTTCTTTTAGAGTCACACGGTGGTCAGAGTGACAAATACATCCTTTTGTTTATATGATCTATTCCACTTTTATATTAAATACAAATGTCTATAATGTAGTGATACAAGCATATGACCAGATATCACTAGAAATGTATTACTTGCTGCCAATTCCACTGCACACATTGCCCTTCATTTCTACATGGCTGAGACCTCTTCTCAGGTTGAATGAATGGAGAGGTAAACCAGTAGCATGCTTTTGTCTTTAATTGAAATTTAATTGACATTAAAGACAAAATCTAATTTAATTTAACTGAAGATAATGGATTGTTACTGTTTGAATGACAGAAAATCATATTGAATATTTATATATATATATTTTTTTATAATGGGAGCTGGGCCTCTGCAGGGGGGCTTGAGGCAGTTTCAGGGGAGACTCAGTGAATGGAAGGGAAAATATGATTATATATTATAAATAATAATAATATTATCATGAGCCTACATGTGAGTGCTTGGGTTATGATAGTAGTTTGGGGGGAATTGTATTGTTTTCCCACTTTTCCAGAATCAGAAATGAATAAATGTCTTAGGACAGAACTTTTTAAAGTATTTGGTGTAGTGTGAAGTTATGAAAAACATCAATATTAGTCAATCTGGGCTCAGTTCTTGAATGTCTGTCGGATCCAGTAATTGATCAAACCTTAGCAAGTACTGTAAACTAGGCAGGGTGAGGAGGCGCCTTTTTCCAAGCTTTATTTGTTTAGAAGCATGCATCTCATACTGTGTAAAGAAATGTGTAACAGCGACATCATGTGGTTAAATCTCTGAGGATCATCTACAGTCAAACATATTAACCTAAACATCACTAGGGAGCAGTGCAGGCAAAGGAATCTCCTCTCATGGGCCCAGTTTTGTTAGATTTTTATGTCTGCTCTCAGGTGAGTCCCTACATGATAAATACGTTCATCATGTTAATTATTAATAATTACGGTAATGTTTTTCTTATGGTCTAAAAGACATGTATCTGTATGATGTTCTCTGTAGACTTTTCAGCCACAGGACTGTTTGTCACCACCTCTAGAAGTTACTTTGACCTGACATGTGCATTACAAGTCACCTCGTGTGTGTGTGTTACATTGTCCTCTGATCCTTCAGACTGTTTCTGTCACTGTGGGATCATTCGGAATAGGAACTCTCGAAGCTTTGTGACTTTTAGTGAAGTGACTCTGGATTGAGGTGATGCCAAATGCTGCGTCAACCAGTCACAAGGTTGTCAGGTTGATTTCATTAACTCCCACATGATGACGGTTATGTTCCTGTTTGCGTGCGCGTGTGTGTGTGCCGGCGTACTAATAAATCCATCACAATATTTCATGTGCCAGTGTCACACACATCCATTGCCACATCCAAGCCGGTTCAATAACCGCTCTGTTTTGCCACAAACCCCTACCCGGTATCTCTTTGGCAACAGCTCCTGCAAAGGTTTCTGAAACACAAGGTGAGTCTTTGTGCCCATGCAAATGATGCATGACCGGCTAAATGGGGAAGTCTACGAAGTTATGTTTATAGGGGTCGAAATCTGTGTGAGCATGAGGGCAAACATGAAAGAGCAGGCCCAAGAGGAGGCAGAAGAAAAGAACAGCGGAGGACGATTTACTTCACTTTACTCCTCACAGATTTTTCCCCTGCTGGTCATCAAAAAGACTTAGTAACTCCCCAAACAGTTCAATCATTGTTTTGACAACAGTGACTCCCCCACACATTCCTGCAGTAGCTGCTGGACCTCAACTTACTGTAGACTTGTCAGTCTGATATGGTTTCCATTAATGTACCACCCAAAGGCAAAATGAAAAACTCTCTTTGTATAACGCTCACTCATGGACATCGCAGTTTCAGTCTGGCTAATAATACACTGGGCTCGTCAGCAGCAGTCCAAAAAAAAAAAAAGATTAACAGGGAAGTCAATTTAGACAGACAGAAAACTATGAGCCAGAAATCCATCGTTCACGCGGCTGATATGTTTTTGCAACTGTAGTCAGGACGGTCACGTGCGCCACACTTCCCATTCATTTGTCATCGTCATGACAACGCTTGAAAACTCATGTCAGAGTTATTCGTAAGCGTCAGACAGGAAATAAGCTCTTTATTCCAATTTTGACATTTGTAGAAATGAGACATACAGAGAGAGATGGAGAGGGAGAGCTTTGACACCACAGATGAAAGTCTATTTTTAATAGACAAACATTAGTTAGTCTGACAATGCTAATGACCTCACAGGTTTCATCACTCTTTAAACAATTTATCACGTATGTGATCAGCTTTGGATCACTGCATCTGAAGCTTTTGTTAGTTTATGATGATTAAACGGACTTTCCCGGAAAGACTGAGGCATTTTATCTCGCTGTACTGTCTCCTTTACTGATTGTGAAAGTGACATTGCCGGTGTTGCTGCGTGTTGGGTAGTTTATTCCGAGTTTTGAATGAATTACGAGGACGATCCTCTCTGTGTGTCATCGGTCTGCAAGCTGCAAAAACAACACATAAAGCTCAGAAAAGCGGATGGAAAGACATAAATTATTATACCATGAATAGACTGTGTGTGGAGTCAATGGGTCTGCTTTTTTTTTGTGTGTGTGGAAAATTTCCCAGAATGGTTTCGACTCCATCATCTTTTCCCCTATGCTCTTTGCTTCCAAAATTAAACTTCAGCAGAGGCCTGTCATTTTGTAACACATCCAGAGACCTTATTTTAGATGAATCCAGACTAAACTACTGCACATGCTGCTTCTGGGGACTAAAAGTGATTCAAAAAATAGAACAAAGCTTCAGTCATCGCCTCCTAATTAAA
Source organism: Collichthys lucidus (assembly GCA_004119915.2). NCBI lineage: Eukaryota > Metazoa > Chordata > Actinopteri > Sciaenidae > Collichthys > Collichthys lucidus. The sequence goes on from CM014087.1 coordinate 14,323,716, forward strand.
TTCCAGTCTGACAGTTTCTGCAGCCGTTCATAATTAGGTTCATACCAAATCTGTTTACATGATCCGTTTGTCTCGGTCCTCACATAAAAGCTACGCAATAAGCGACATGACGATGGGAACAAAATGATGTGCTGAGGTGTGTTAGCGGTTATGTCAGTGCATGATTGCAGAAGGTGCAATACCTGTCCGCCCACAGTGTCAGCTGTGGTCTGTGTACTCTTGGTAAACACGCTTGCGTAATGCTAACACCTATACTAATGCATTTTTTTTGAGGGTGCATTAATCTTCTCAGTGACTACATGCAAGGTCAGAGGTTTCGCTTCTAGCGGTGAACACACAGATAATTATCACCTGAATCATCCGTTGTTGTTTTAGCGCCTCTCAGCTGTTTGTTTTGGCAATACGGCGCAGAGTTTTACTTTACTCATCAGCCTTGTTTCCAGATGCAACAGGCAGCTGTTCATCAGCGCAAATGCACTTTGTGCTGGCTACCAAATGGCAGACAGCATTAGCTATTAGCTGGGGAACATTGTATTGGAGCATTTCACAGCTAGAGATGAATATTTTCCCGAAGGAGTTAGTGGAGAGTGATTCACTAGCAAGAACCACACCATCAACAAGATAGGGTTAAATGATTTATTAATAAAATGATTATGAGTTAAGCGTGAACTCTTGTATGTCTTTGGCCTTTGGTCTTTCGTTGGAGAATCCGTCATAGCAATCTGGCATGATGGACCAACTCAGGAGCCTATGGAGAGTTGGAAGGAAAGGAAGAAATGGGGTGAGCAGGAGGGATGAGGAATATGAGCGATAGAGGAGAGAGGCTATTTATAGGAATATTCCTAAAACTCTGCTAATAGCTTCAAATATTCGACTAAATTTGGTGAGTGGTCAGAAACTGACCCTATCACAATATTAATATTGCTGATACTGGCTATTTGTTTTTGCATCCTATGCCAACCTTTTCAACCGTTGTACAATATCTGGGCATGGCAGCTATGGTATGATTAAGGAGGCTCGTGTGCACACACACGCATGGACGCTCACCACCACTCACAGCCAGTTGCTATGTCACCATAGAGAGGCTTACCATGCAACTCCCAAAGAGCAAACTTGCAAGAGTTTGAACCTGTCAGCGCAGAGCAACGTGACTTAAGTCAACTTAAGGGGAAGCAGCGCCACTAAAATTCGGCCTGTGGCCAAAAATATCAGCAGTGAAATTAATTATCATAGAGAATAAATGGAGTTAAGCGCCACTATTATCAGGGTTCCCACACCTTTTTCATGAACAAATTCAAGCACTTTTCAAGCACCTTCAAGCACCAGTTTTTCCATTTTCCAGCACCTTTAAATAGGTAGCCTACTAGTTGTGTTTGCCATGATGGTCATGGGAAGCGCAGCGGTGCCACTGTATGGCATAATAATATGGGTCTAATTAGCATGATTTCATATGGTGGTAGATTGACTGTTTTGATTTTTAACTTATTGTAAAATTTTAAGCATTTTCAAGCACTTCACAAAAAATTCAAGCGTTTTCACAACCTTGAAAACACTGAATTGAAATTCAAGCATTTTCAAGGAATTCAAGCACCTGTGGGAACCCTGTATTATCTGTCCTTACGTTGATGGGGTCCTCACAGCTTCTGGACTTATTGCGACGCTAATACTTACACCACTGCCAGATTCCTACCTTTGTAGGCACAGAATACATTGGATGCAAATTGTGAGGTGCAGAATTATCCAATATAGACATAATTCCTGGAAATATTTAGGAATATGTCTGCAGAGTAAACATAGTCACCACTGTTTTAAAGCATTGTTCATTTTCACGTATGTTTGGATTTACAAATTTTCTCTTTATCATCATTTTTCTGCTTCAGTGGCAAAACGAGCACAGTGCACTAAACAAGGCAGCACATCCAGTACTGATGCCAGGCTGATTATCCCTCTGAGGGGGAAACATGGCTTGATTTGAGTACGATCACTGTGTGGTTCCTGGCAGAGTTGTCTCTGAGATTCCTCAGCATGGAGACGCTCGGAAAGACTCCTTGCTGAACTTGAATTGAAAGGGCTTTTCAGAACATTCATATTCAACCAACCACATTACCCTCTTTAGTCAAGCCGCGGTGCACTTGAGCCAAGCAGTGAAAGGACCATACTGTCTACATCCCTTTAAGGCACATTCAGAACAAATGAATCGGCTAAATTGTTTTAAAGGTTTTTATTGAATATCTTGGTATTAGAGGTCGGTCGGATGAATACAGCAGAATTCTTTGTATTGTTTGATTCATGGGGTCAAACTGAAATTAGTGCGATTAACATTGCCCCCAGCAGGCTCTTAACGTCATGCTTGTAATCCAACTTCCTGTGTGAGGGAATTAATTCATGTGTGTGTATATGTTAGGACTTTTAAAGCTGCAGGTGTCCCGCATTTCTTACAGACAGAGTTATATGCTGTAGCATCACCGTGCGAAACCCCCCCAGAAGGCACCGCAGTCAGCATTACATAAAGCAAGCAGACGCTGGGCGTATTTGATATATGATTTGCCCTCTCGTACAGAACGGGCAAACAAGCCCGGCTGATTTATCGCAGCATAAAAATGACAGAAATAAAACTCTTAGTAGCTTTGCAGTCGTAAACAGTCAGCCCAGTAATGCAAGAATATGAGTTACTGCGAGCTCTGACAGATAATGAGTTGGCTCGTACTGCACAATGGGAAGAGATAAGCTCATATTTGAACTGTTCCTTTAAAAATCTACACGACTGAATGGTGAGACGCATGATGCCAAATTGCTGATGGACTTTAAAGTGATTCCCTGCAGAGATACAACTTGTTTGCCTTTGCATTACGCGTCACCTGAAGCGGTTCAAGTGAAAGGCTTACCGAGTGGTTTTAATTAAAGGCTAGCATAATTACATCTTTCCTTTAACTCAACACTTTCTCAAACCCCTCCCCCCTCTTTCCTCTTCACCTCTCTCATCCCTTGCTATCCACTTTCTCTGCCTTTTTTTTTTTTTTTTATGAACTTGGCACGCAAACAAGTCTCATGAGGTTTTCCAGAGGTCCGGCTTACGGAAATGTCAGCTTGGTTCATATTATGCTTGAAGTGAAGAAGGATATAAATCGGAGGAAGGAGGAATTAGTTGTCCCATTTATAGTCTCACATTTGTTTATCCTTGATTTAAGCCTAATACTGACCAGTGTTGACAATCCTAAAAAAGAAATAATAAGAAAAAAAGGGCCAACAAGTTATAAATTCCTAATCCAGACTAAAACATTCTACTATCCCCAGCAGGCTAAAGTTAAAAATGGTAAGTTAAATATTTTTGCAGCTGATGGATTACAGTATGGATTACATCACCTGTGGACAGCCCTGAGCCTGTGGGATTATAGTATGATGTCAGTGGGAGGAGGGTGTTGGGTTATACATCATTTTGGGAAGATTTCCCAAGCATTCTTGTTATTGTTTCATTAAGTAACAGCTCTTTGAGACAGCTGTATGTCATGCAATAACAATTTCATTAACTGTTGGTACAGATAATCAGGGGGTTTTTCATATAAATCCCTCATTTGTTGCCATGACACACAGAGGTAAGACCCGACTGATTTTGTTTGCTATCTTTCTTTTATCTGATGTGTCACTTTGTTGTTGTCTGACATGGCTTCGGTGAGAGCGCCAAGACACATGTAAGACAGTGATCTTTAAGGTTGGGTTGGCATTTTCCAGCTGCCAGATCATTCTGAGATTGGGTGAGGTCCCTTCTAGACTGTGCGTAAGAAATTCAGACAAAGTGTCCTTTTGTCTCCGCAGTACATTGGATAAGCCCTAAATGCCAGTTTTGGGATTTAAAGGGAATCTATGTGGGAGCGACTGGTTTGAAAAGAAATCTTATGAGGATATTGAGAAAAAGCTAGACATGGTGGTAATACCTGTAACAAAGCAGACATAGCATATTGAGGCAAGCGGCCAGGAAAGGTTTAAGTGGACTCTCTCACAGAGGAAAGCATGATAGCCATGCTCAGCTCTATTTGCATCCAGGTGGTGAATGTAGCTAAAGAGATATTTCCACCTGAGGAACGTTAATGTTGCTTTCTTTTTACTGGATGTTTTAATAGGCAATTATTTGCTAACTTGTTTGCCATGTCAACTTTATAAGTTGTTCCCACTGCTGCAAAATTCAATAAATGCCGCATTGCTTTGAGCTAAATGCTAAAATCAGCATGCCCGCAATTACTAGTTAAAAGCAGGTTTACAATGGACACCATCTTGCCATGTACTGATCACTGCTACGGCACAGTTAATGTTTTCACTTTAATTCGAAGACTGTCCCTAAATTTTACATCAATCCTTCCAATAGTTATTGGGATATTTCAGTCTGGACCACAGTTTTGGATCCAGAGGCCAACAAACTGAGGCATTCTGACATGGTGGTATGTGGAAGTTCCTTTTCTCCATTGCCTGTTTTTAAAATCACACCTCTGGTTATGCTTTTTGGATTTTGGTGGGTCAGGTTGCATGTTGCTCCACGGGCATGAACTGAAAAGCTCAAAGGTCAATCCTGTCATATCTGTTTCACAGTCGGAATCACATTTTGCGTCAGCAGCACACAAAATCTGAGGTTGTTCCCTTCACACCGCCACAGTGGGAAGCACCGCTGAGCTGGACTCTCTTCTCTGCTCTTATAAGGAAACCTCGTTGATGACTTAGGCATCCTAAATTGAGCAAGAGGAAGATGTGATGATCTGTGGGTATGCGGAGGTGAGCCAACTCCCCGAAGGCGCACCAGATTAGGTGAAGCCGGGACAAAATATTGAAGGGTCAACCTAATGAGCTCACTTGACAAAGGGAAAGAATGCCATCGAGATGAGATCACTGCAGGAGGCTCCCTTAGTTATCTGTCTTGTGGTTGGCCCGAAAGACCACAGGAAGACCAGAATACTTTTCAGCCTGATTACATAAGAAAACAAGATCTGGGCCAAGACTGAAAGTCTGAAGCTCTTTAAACGGCTGTGATCAAGCTGTCTGCTGTAATTTGAATTCATGCCCTCTCACTCTCTCACGCTCTTTTGAAGTTGTTCCTCATTATATTAGGGAGTTGCACAGTGTGATAAGGGAGGGCATGGACTGGAGGAAAGGATCAGTGCCTGGTTTTTGGTGTTACCAATCCCATAACTCTTTATGTGTTAGCTGTCATGTTAAGCAAATCTGCAGGGCTGTAAATGTTTGCCCCAGCAGATAAAATAGATCATTTTACAGTGTTTTTTGTCACCTGCATACCTGCACAGTATCAGGTGGGCTAGTTAATAATTACCTGACCTGTGTTTAAATGGTCTGTAAGGTCTACAGAGGTTTACATTACTCCTTTCAAAGCTCACACTTAAACTGCTGTTACCTTTAGCCCGACCCATCCCGTCACATTATCATCAGTCACGCCTCTTTCCAAATCTCCCGTGTTGACCTTCAGCAGCAATTTTGCAACAATCCATGTGGGTGAGAGATAAAAGGCCGGATTCCCAGTAGCTGCGAACAGTGAAAGGGCCTTTTTTGGTCATATCACAGAAATCAAGGCCAAATAAGCCAGCTGCTGGGAAGAACCCTGTAGACTCAGCACTGAGCTGCGTTATTGCTGCTTGACCTACTGCTGGTGAGAATCAAGTGGCTGTTTAGATGAAGGAAATAGCTTAGAAGATGATTTAAATTATGATCCCTTTTCCACAGGGGCATTTTTATTTACTGTTCTTGTGTCTGGTGCAATATCTTTTGGCAAATACGGTGCAAAAGATATGACAAGACTTTTGTGGTTCTCTCTGGAACGACACAGACACAAGGGGGAGTGAAGTGCTAATATTTGCAAAGGATAACTGCCTCTTGACTACATAGTACTACTAGTTCACATATTTATCGTCTACCTCTGGTCTCAGAAAAGAAAGTCACGTCTGAGAAGAGGGTGCTGCCTCGTAAGAACTTGGTCAAATCCAGCAGCACATCCTGTATAGCACGAAGAAGAAAGGAACAGACCGTGGTACTTCCTGTCTGTTAGTCATTGCTGCAAGTGGCTCCCTTGAGGTCAACGCTTCCACTGGGAAGGATGTGTAAAAGAATAGAGGAAAGGGTGGACGTTCACCACAAAATATTGGTAGATATTAATATTTGACTCAGCTGAGGCAGTCCCACGCAAATCACACATGCCCAGAGTACAAAATCCCACACTGAGCTTTCACATTTCTATCAACATCCTAGAATTTCGTAGGAACCGATAAACCTGATAATGAGTTGAAAGGCGCCTTGTGTGTGTGTGTGTGTGTGTGTGTGTGTGTGTGTGTGTGTGTGTGTGTGTGTGTGTGTGTGTGCGTGTGTGTGTGTGTGCCTCAGAAGTTAAGTAGCTCTCTTGCATGACTGGTCTCCAAAGGTCTATGACCGTCTTGGTATCACACAGGTATGGGGAGGTGTTGGTGCGATGACAGACGCTGGCTGGCCTTTGTTAACACTATAGATGAACCGTCATGCACAATTGGATGCAAACGCTGACACAAAAAGACAAGATAGGACACACACACACATACATGCGCTTGAGGAGATTCAGTTACATGCACACATGTCAAGGATTCATTTGGAAAATAATCAAAAACAAAGAACAAACTTAACAATGTTGCATAATTGCGAAAGCATCATCATCATCATCATCATGCACTTCTCCATATGCCGCTCACGTGTTCTTCTGTCTGTAAAAACTAAAACTCAAAAAAAAAAACTATTTGGTGCAATGTTAAGCACACCATTTGACCGATTTCACACTGTGTTACCATGGCAACTGAGCAAACACAGTGCAACAGGATCCCTGTATGAACATACCCTTTGACCCACAACTGTACAAGCACCAACCAGTGAGATTAATTAGTCCACTGCTCGTTTTCTGTCTGTGTCTTTAAACTCGTTCCCACTCAGTAGACACCCAAAACATCCTGGGTAAATAATGATGTCAGCTTAGCATCTGAGGGTCTTTTCTTTTCTGAGAATATATGGGCAAGTAAAAGGTTTGAAAGGGAATACTTATTCATGAAAGGAATGCTGAAGGACTTTTACAAAGAACAACAAACAATGAGCTGTTCTCTTTGTTTTATTGGTGGGGATAAGATGCCAAACCTGCTCACTAATCTCTCCCGACCACCAACAGCAGCACAGCCTTATAATGTTGCTCAAGCCTACCGTATGATTTGTCATGCTGAGATGGGAACTGACTTGTTTTTCAGCTGGGTATCACGTCCCACCTGCGTTTGGGCCGAGAGCTGGACGGCAGCTTCATGTGAGCAATGGTTGGAAAAGGAAGAGATGGCAACCTTAGTATACATTAAATGTATATTATATGTAATTAAATTAAATCTATTGACAATGTTTGTTACCTCGCTTTTTGTGTTGTATTACAGTATTTAGCTAATGTCATCACCTGGAAAGGTTTTTAATGAACAGGTGTGACTTTCCAGAAGTTAATTTGTGGAATTCGTAATGCATTTGATTCAGATGTGGTGTTGGCTTAGAGTAAATAGCTCTGTTCAACTACTATAGTAATCCATATTATTGCAAAATCACTTAGCTAAGTAAAGAGAAACAACAGTCCATTGTTACTTTAAAACATGAAGGTCAGTCAATCCAGAAATGTTCAAGAACTTTGAATGTATCACCTTGTGCAGTCACAAAAACCACTAAATGATATAATGCCCCAGGAAAGGAAGACCAAGAGTTACCTCATTTACAGAAGATACATTTATTACCAGCCTGAGAAATTAACAGCACCTCAGATTACATAAATACCTACTACAGAGGGAGACCAACCAGAAAAAGAGAACTGTCTGGGCCAAGAACTACAAGGAATAGATGTTACAACATTAGACATATGGACTGATTAATCAAATCCCAGATTTCTAGTTCCAACTGCTGTGTTTACATGTGAACAGATGGTATCCGCATGTGTGGTTCCCACTGTGAAGCATGGAATAGGAGGTGTGATGGTGTGGGGGTGCTTTGCAGGTGACACTGTTCAAAATTCAAGGTCGGCAGCATTTTGCCATCCCATCTGGTTTGATCTTAGTGGGACCATCGTTTGTTTTTCAAGAGGACAGTGACCCAAACACTTAAATATGAAATTGATGGGCCAGTCAGTGTTGTTTATTGCTTATTCTTCATATCATTTATGTCGCAACCTGCGTAGACAGACTGGGGCTAAACAGAAACAAGCATCTTTTTCAGTTTTTATGTGGTAAACTGCTAGATATTAACTGGGTTTATTATGTGTCTAAAGCAGTGCTGGTGTTGTTGGAGACCTCAATTCCCTCTTAAATCCCCCCAGTTTTACTACTATCCATTAGAGAGAAGCCTCTGTCACACCCCTTCCTCATTCTCCCTCTTAGATTTTGATTTCACATGGTGAAACAATGTTTATAAAGATTATTATACATGGGCCTTTTCTTTGCTAGTGAAGTGCAGGAAAATGCAAGTGTGCCTGTGTGTTTCTTTGAACTATATGTATTTGTGTTTATATGCCACCCTTCCTGGGCATGCTGTTATGAGTGTCATTCCAACCTTTTGAGCTCTTGAAATGCGGCCTCTCCCTTCCTGTGATGGATTTTTTTCCCCATCCAAATATTTCTATAATTACAGCTCCCTGTCGGACAGCATTCAGCAGTAAGTGGATTATCTGGGGTCAGATAAAGAGAATTAATAAGGAAACAAAGAGGACTCTGTACAAAATATGATGGCTGTCAATAAAATAAAAATCTGATGGTGGTTTAATTTATTTTATATTAAACCGTTTTATTATCTGTTGGCATTGTAAAAAAAATTCAGAACCCACAGACCCCCAATCACATAAAAAAAAAAAAAGTTTTCCATTTTATCGTTTCTATTTATTTGAGGGAGTATCTGTCAAAGGTCCTACCAGATTCACACTCATATATCTTGTGCCCAAACCAATCTAAGGATGTTGCAAAATGACCCTCATTTTATTTTGCACATTCCAACTCATCCTCCAATGCAAAACCATCAACAACGAAAATAAAATAAAATAAATTAGACTACAGGACATTGATTTATTTTATTTTTTTCTTGTTGGTATGTTCTCAGTTTCTGTAGGTGAACAACAAAATGTCACGATGGCAGTCGTAGCACCTTTACCTGGGCCTCCTCATCATCATCTAATGAAGCACACCTGCCGTTCCTCACCTCACCTGCCTTCCATCAGCTCATCACTCCACCTGCATATAAACCCTGGCCTTCCTCCTACGCCTTGTCAGATTGTTTGTTCAGCCTCCATGGTAGATCACGTTCAAACCGGCTTCAACTACCTGTTCCTTGTTGTTTTTCCTGAACTCTAACCTCCGATCTTTTGTGCTCAGGTCCACCACCATCGTCACCTTCTTCCACCTGCTTGCCTGCTTGCCTGCTCTCCATCCACCACCTTCAGACAGTCCAGACTCCGTGCCTCCTCCATCCATTCCCACCACTGCATCACCTCAGCCATTCCCTCCACCTTGTATCGGGCACTCTCCTTCCCCTCTCTTCCCTCACCTCAATAAATCCCAATCGCTCTCTAACCGTTATCTGGGCCTGCATTCTGGGTCAACCTGTGCAACCATGACACAAAATCTTTTACATCTTGACATTTTCCTATCAAAGGTCTTTGAAATGAAAAGACAAAAGATACAAAGCTTCTAACATGTGTCTACAGAGTTTTTGTAAAGGTAAACTAGCGGAAAAAAGCAGCTTCGACAATGCTGTGAAGGTAGCTAACGTTATACTTCATGACCAACGCTGGTACTGTATTTATATTTCTTTGAAATAAGCAGCCTACTGTACCTAACTGTGGCTAATTTTTGCTTTCATTGGTCCTTGTGGACAGATCAAGGGTATCCCTGGGGCTTAATAAGCTAAAACAACTATTTTGTTTCAATAAGACTACTGCTTTAGTTAAACGTCTACCAGCACACTTTGTTTTTACATCATCGTAGCTCGGCAAATCCATTTTTCATTGAATTAAACTTGCAATTTCCATGGTGTAAAGATATTTTGAGCGATAAAAGTGTTCTAGCGTTCGCATTCTGTATTATGACATAATTAGCTAAATACAGTGTCTATTGTGCTTGCAAACAACACATTGCTAGTTTGGTTTCATGTATTTACTGGCTGAAGACAATGAGTGAGGGCAGCTTCCTTATTTTCAGCTTATCACAATATTATTGACATTACATGGATTTGTCGAATACTCGATTCTGATTGGCCAGTTATGGCGTTTTAGCTCTGTTTTCTGCTGCAATAAACAAAAGACAAAGTAATGGACGCAGTTCTAAACAACAAGCATTGAAACAGTTTTTCAATTAATAATCTTCATTATTTTACAACAGTGACAATGTTTGTTTCACAGTGACCGGCTCATTGTGTATTGGGAACGTGTGAAAGTGCAGGATGACACGTTCTGTCGCTCGCCCTCCACCAAACTATGGGCCACCATAGTGGATGGGAGGGTGTGCACGGGAGGTTGGAAATAAAGGGTGTAGCTGAGTCTGTGGCCTTTGACGAGACACATTTATAGCTCCTACTTGCTACAGAGTGCTGCTAAAAACTCTGTATGGCTAAATTTACACTGTACACTACGAGAGAAGAGTTTGCTAATTCTTCAATTTGTGATAAGAAGTGATATACTTTGTAAACTCTGTATTGCAGAAAATCTAGACTTCATTGTTCATACGAGCTGAGCCCTCTGTATGATGTGAACCGAAATCTGTTAAACATTCTCACTGTTTACCTCAGAGCAGAGCAGCACAGTCCCATGCAGTTTTAATCATTTACACTTTGTTCTGGAATGCGAGTTAGTTACTCATTACAAACAATGTCAAGGTCCATGAAACCGATTCGGATAAAGTGATTCAACCACATGTGAACCAAAGAAAGTTTTATGTTTCATGAACATTTGAGTATTTGCTACATCTGCACCAGACTGGATGCTTTTAACTTGTTAAACTCTTGCGGAACATCTTCCTGCAAGAGTTGTTTCAAGGCCGGATTTCATCCACACCAGAGAGCTGCGCCGCTGTATTTTTAGCGGAGCACAGGCGGTAATCATCTTACTCCTTTGGGTGTTTGGCTTGTGACTTTTCTGGTCACAGAGTTCTTTCGGTTAGGTTCCACGGAAACCAGACGAATGAGTCACTCAACAAGTTCAGCCAATTCAACTCTTGAGTGTGCGTGTGTGTGTGGTGGACTGGAAAATGGAAATAAGAAGAGAAAACGGTGGCTGGATGCTGGCACGCAGCCCAGTTCTCTTCTTACTTAATCTGCGCCTCCTCCTTCTCCACATCTTGGCTCTCCCACGCTCCTGCTTTCCCATTTTCATCTCTCACTCTTTCTCAATTCCTACATATTACTTTATATTTCTCCCTCCTCTTTTTCTCCCACCCTCTCCTGCACATAGTTTGGTGTCACTTCTCCAGTGCCCTCATCCCCTGCAACAACCTTGAGTAACTTACAGTAAATGTTTAAATAAATAATTGTCTGTTCCCAGAAGAAGTCATTTAAGGTCACTTTAGCATGTTTACTGATTTGACGTGTCTGTGTGGATGTGCGATGCTAATTTGGTGAGTCAGGCAGAGCATTTACTCTCCACTGTTTGGACTTTGATCGTCACTTTTGATCACGAGCACTTCCTGTGAGTGTTTATTCTGCCAATTAGACTGAATCTATTGCTGATTTAATCAAGCCTCTACCATTCTGTTCCCTTTTCCTCCACACAGCCACTCCCTGTTACTTTCCCATCATTTTATTTGTCCCTCATGTCTGACAAACACACACACACACCACACCCTTCTCCCTCCACCACGGGTCCCTGACTTCTCTTTCTCTGGGAGGAGGCCCAGTGGGTTGGGGAGGACTGGATGACTGACTGACTCACGCCCCGACACACCCAACAGATGTGTGGGACAGAGGCAAACATCCAGCGTGCGTGCCTGTGTGACAAAGCGAGTGATGGATGATTCATGGTTTATCTATGACGAGCCTGATAATGGTTTTACTTGGAAAAAAGTATACAGAGATGAAACAGCAGCTCTCTTTAATGTTATGACTGATTCCTGAGTGAACTGATATGACGACTGCTGATAATCCCACATAGGCCTGTTCGTGTTAACATTAAATAAAAGGGTCGATCAAGTGACCCTCACACCATCTCTGTCTCTCACCATCTGTAGACATACATGTCTCATTAATGCATGTTACTAACTAAAACTTCCCCAGAGTTTCTGTGCTCTCTCTCGTCCAGCAGGTTCTCGTGGATCGTGGCTGCTGCTGTGATCCTGCATGACGTCCACTACACATAATACCACTGTCATTATTGCTATCATATCTGCTACTGTAATCATTTTATCATTTATTGTAATTGTACAATATGTTTGTGTTGATCTGTTCCTTGTTAATGGTTTTTTGTGGGCAAGTTTTTTCCTCACTTGAACCGAGGGTCTAAGGACAGAGGGTGTCACTCCCTGTACAAATTGTAAAGCCCTCTGAGGCAAATGTACTTTGTGACTTTGGGCTGTACAAATAAAATTTGATTTGATTCGATTTGAAGTGAAAGAGGACAGTTTGTGAATTTCTACACTCTGGGTCATGCAATGTGCTTGCAACATTTTTTTACATGTAATAAACTAATAAAATGTATTAAAACCATTTGGGGGATTGCAGAGTTTACCTAAGACTTGGCTGCAGGCGCTCAAGAATCACGTCACCACTCTCTAGGATCATAAGCCATTTTTAATTGGACAATTGAAATCAGTTGGATAAATTTGGCTGTCAGATCTATGCATTGTACCACAGAGGCTTTATATTAGCCCGATTTGGCTGAGTTAGTCAAACTGAATGGATATCTTCCTGTCATCAATTCAGCTCGCACTTTTGGACAGAACGGTGATTGTGGATTATGTCCCCCATCTTTCACAGCATAGTCCTCTTAAGATCACTTTAGGGTATGGGGAGGAGGCACAGTGACAGTAGCCAATAACTTTTTTTTACATACATATAGCATGTAAGCACTGAATTTGGTAAACTATTTCAAGTTATACCAGGAGTCTCTAGATTTTTCGATGAGTAATGACAAAGCAAAGTTAATCCCCAGTGGGCCTCCTCTCTCCATGCAGAGAGGGAGGTATTGTTCAGCTGGCTCTCCGTGGGGCTTGAGGAATTACAGGCATGCAGCAGAGACGTGCACTTGTGTCCCTCTTTCCTCCCCAATTTAACCCTCTAAATCTCCTGTGTCTGTCGGTAACCCACCATCCCTTCTGTCACGACCTCGCACGAGGGGTAGGGGGAAGTAACATAAAAACAAGGTGTTATGGTTTTAAACAAAGATATTTATTAATTGAACAAGTTGTTTTAACAAAAGGAGGTAAGGTAGCAAGGGAACACAGATGTTGTTCAAATCAAAAAAGAAATATAACAAAAAGAGAACTCATTTTAAACAGAGCCTATTGTATCGACACAAAACTAATGAATCTAACAGAAATCTTGTTGTAATCAGTAAACTCTACGAACTAAACTAAACCCTGCCCCTCCCAGTAACAAACTAAAATAACCTCCACAAACAACAAACGAGTTGAACACTGTTAACATTCACAATTCCAGCAACGAAGCAAACACGCAAAAACAACAAGCCGCCCTGACGGTTAGCACGAGACTCAGCACCTTTGGCACAACATTCTGCTGAGCCAGAGCAGAGCGAAGGCTGTTCAACAGGAACCGACTGAAAAAACGCTTCTGTGAGTTAGCACTTATTCATCTGCTAATACGGCAGCAGATGACAAAAACATTACGTTTTGTTCGTTTAAATAAACCACAATACGCTTGGGTAAACATTTCTTGAATTCTTCTAACAAAATTAACTTAGTTTATAAAATAGCCATTTTTACCAAACTATATTTTAAGCCCCTTACGCAGCCTCACAGCTATGTCAGGCTCGATTTCCAACTTTTTAAAATTTCAAGCTGGTACGGCAGCTGTGCCTGTCTCGCCTGGGCTTTCTTCTTGGCCTCAGACTGGAGACGGGCAATGCGGACCTTCAACCTTGCCCCATCTCTAGACCCAGTACTGCTGGATAAGAGGGGGTCATGTGGGGATGCCAAAGTAGACCGCAATTTGTGCCAACTCATCTTTTCTACACGTCTCAATATGGCTAAAAAAATATTTACATCAAAAAGTCACCCTTTTTTTTGGCGTAACACCTGCTTTCCTGCTCTTTCTTTGGTCTCTCTGGTTTCTCTGGTCAGCTTCTGTCTGCGAGGCCACAATGCAGAAGAAAAAAACCTCAGAGCGTCAGGGAAGACTGCTTTACGACTTCACTCATAACAACAGTTAGTGAGACTGGCATGAGAAGCCACACAGAGCGGACACACTGTCAAACACACCCAATAACAGCTACATGGCATACAGCATTGCACTAGAAACTGACACAAATCAGGAAACTATAAGTGGCTGTCAGACGTAGTTGGGAAACTAGTCATGATTATAATCTGGCAGAACGATTCATGTTGCAAGTGAATAAATCAAAACAAACAATAGTCTCAAGTGCCCAGATTTCTCAGGCAATTACCAAAATCTTAACAACATATGCATGGCCTAAGTTATGCAGTCATTCAACTGAGATAGGTCTGTATCAAATAGCAGACAGGACTTTGACTAATGTGAATGTAAATAAACAGAAAGCACTGCTTGGACATGGCATGGGAATATCGGCCCTCTGCTTATTATGGGACAAGGCTAAGGAACTGCGGGTCAGAATGTGAACTTCTCAGAAGCTAAAAGAATTCCCCGCACTCACAGCAGACTATGGGTATGTGGGAGGACGATGGCGTGAGGCCAGACGGCCATCGGCGCCTATGTGTATGACCTACAGTACATGTGTACAAGCTGAAGTTGTATAATCTATGATACTGTAATATGTCTCTTTCATATGTGTTGTGTTTTATTATCTCTATTCAGATTATGAGTGTGAGTCACCTCTCTTTCCCAACATTTCGAGAAAACAGGCTTATTCACAATTTAATATTGATATCACTCTTCCGCCAACAGCGGGTTATAGCGTAGCTTAGCGTAAATATTTGAAGCAGGTGAAATAGTATAAAGAAATGGCAAGTTGTAGTTTTACACAGTGTTATGTGTCTATTTCTGAGCTAGAGAAGTATTCAGATTACAGTCGTCCCTCGCTATATCACAGTTCTTTTCGCGGACTCGCTATTTCGTGGATCTTTTTAGTGTAATTTTGCATGTTTTTTTTTTTTCACAGCGTACTGTACAGTATGAACGCGCATTGTGTTCTGCGTCCTGATTAACTAAGGGAGTACTGTACAAAATGCGTGTAAAAAGGTGTATAAAAGTGTGTGGTTAGGGGTTTTACGGCCTTAAAACATGTATAATAATTGTAAAACTCACTTTGCGGATTTTGTTTATTGCGGGTTATTTTTAGAACGTATCCCCCGCGATAAACGAGGGACCACTGTATATACTCACCACAATGTAAAAACACTAAGAAAGAAGAAATGTAGTTTTAGTAGTCCTGGAAAACAAGTGCAGGTGCAAGTGAAAAGTACAAAAGTATCATGAAAACATACTGTAAGTGTTTCAGAATAATATATTTTATATCATTGCATTATAATGGCTGATGCATACATCTGTTATTCACTCTACCGTTGCAGCTGATAAAGGTGGGCTTATTGGACTTTAATGCTATTTACTGATATAATTGTATTCTAATATTGTTGATGATAGAAACAGAAATACTCAAGTAAAGCGCACATATTAATTTATAGTTCAGTTTTTATATGAATACAAAAGAGATCCAACCTATACAATAGTAGTGAGCTTTGGAGGTGCAGTTTAGCATTGGATTGTTACCTTGAAGCAACATGCCTTGTTACCTACAGGCTAGCTGTTTCCCCTTGTTTCCAGTCTTTATGCTAAGCTAAGCTAACTCCTGGCTCACATTTAATATACATACGAGATCAGTCACAGATCTAATACAAATAAGCACGTGTCCCAAAATATTAAAGTATTTCTTTAAGGGAATTATGTATATAAAATACTGCTGTTTAAAATGTTATATACTGTCAGAAGATGCATGACTGAAATACAATGATTGTTTTGTCCCTTCTGAACACAGAGCTGAAGAAATGGTCACAGGCATGATTGTGCACTTTTTGTTTCTTTTTATTTAGTTACAAAGGTTTCTTTATTCCAGTTTTTTAAGCACTTTCACTAGATTTGACGTCCTTGCTCTCTGACACCAGTTGGCCATTGACCAGTGTCTGGGTGATCACCACTTTCTCAATTTTCTTTGACTCAACTGCATCCCGTAGTCTGGAAAAATGAACAAACAGAATGAATTCAATATTAGGTCTCTCTCATTATTAAAACTCAATTTAATCCTAATTTATAGCCTGGAATAAGATCTCTAGTGTCACTTTTATAGGACCACATATATTTCGTGTCTTTAGGTTATCTACATTTGAATTTACTTTCACTTTCCATATCAGTGTCTCTTCATGTTTGCATGAAGCTAATTTGAATCAAATTTGCAAAAGCCTGAGATGAACAAAGCTTTAATATGAGTCAGCACACACAAGGCAGAACACTGAATGTTTGGCTTCAGGCAAAGATATCAACTGTATTTTTACAGCTTTTACTGTTTCACTTGATCTTGCCCACATACTCACTTAAAGTCTGCCTCGCCGTCCAGCAGCCTCCTGTACTCCGCAATCTCTGCCTCCAGTTTCACCTTGATGTTGAGCAGGTGCTCGTACTCTGTTGTGTTGTGCTGGATGTCAGCGCGGATCTTGGTGAGCTCCTCCTGCAGCCTCAGGATGACCATGTTATACTTCTCCACCTCCATGTTGTAACGCATCTCGATGTCACGCAGGGTGGCCTCCAGGGACGCTTTCTGTAAAAAAGGTGTAGAAAAATATTGAATGTGGAATTGATTGATGAATTAGAGGGACAGAGGAGTATTTCCTCTGCCTTTGCCAAGAGTTAGATGAACGATTTGATACCAGTCATGCCACATTTATATGAAGCTACAACTGGTGAGCTTAGCACTGTCACACCGCGGTGAGGTCAAGCTGGGTTTTTGTCTTGTCTTGTCACTTCATGTTTTATTTTGAAAGATAACCCTCCTCTCGTTTCAGGTCACTTGCCCTTCCTCATGTGTCACCGGTCTGATTGTCCTCCCCGCCCTGATCATTTCCACCTGTTCCCCATTACCCTGTGTATATATTGTCTGCGTCTCCCTTGCGTGCCTGCGTCCTGTACCGAAGTGTCGTCTTATGTAGCGTTCACCAAAGCCTTAATTCCTTAGCCCACAGCCATAGCTTTTGCTCAAGTGATCTTTTGTTTCCTCCTCTCTCTTCCTCCGCAAGAGTGATTTTTGTTGTATCATCTTAGTCTAGCCCTTTTGGTTTCCTAGTGCAGTGGTTCCCAACCTTTATTTTCAGGGACCCATATTTTTACCATTGTAAGCTTTGGTGACCCCCCCCCTCCGATGAGGATTGCTTCCTCGGACACGGTGGTTGTTTCATCCAGTTGGATGGAAAATTGACCGGTCTTCAGCTTTTCGATGAGTGTCTTCTCAACGTTTCCTGCCATTCTGTCTATTGTGGCCTGTTGGCAACAAGGAGCTCCTTTTTTCTTAGAAAAAACTCCTTCGGTTTTCCCACCGTCTCTGGATGTTTTGTGGTCTGGTGTCGTTTTAGCTTGCAGGGCTTCAAACTTTCGTTCGCCAGTTTGTCATGGCAAAAAATACATTCAGCTCGAACTTTATCCATTGCTTCTACGAACCCAAACTCTATAAATCTTTCTTGGTATCCTCTCTTTCTTTTTTTAACACATTCCTCCGCAGTCTCTCCAACCTGCCGCGTAGCCATCTTTCCCCTTAGCTCAGTAAGTTGCTAGGCAACGGCGACTGCAGGAGAGGCAGTGACGTGATATGCGAAAAATAATTTTAGTCACTTTAGTTAGGCTACTTTAAACAGAATAAATGTTAATTGTTGTACTTCAATGTTGTTGCTTTTTCACATAATAATGAAATGCTTTGTCATTTATGTATTATGGTTATTAAATTGTGGTTATTAAAAATTAAACCCCTCAAAATCAGGAGGGCTTCGCGACCCCACGTGGATCTTTGGCGACCCCATTATGGGGTCCCGACCCATAGGTTGGGAACCACTGTCCTAGTGTGTAGCCTAGTGTTTTGTCAGCCTCGTAGGAGCGTCCTTAGTTAGTGTTTTCATAGCCTTTTGTTTTATCCTCATGAGTGATTTTGATTTTGTTGATCTTTGATAATCTCAGTTCAGAGTTTTTTCCTCCTCGGAGTGATTTTTTTTGTTTCTCTTAGTTTAGGGCTATTTTCATAGCCTCACTCTTTTGAGGGTTATTGAAGACCTGAATAAAGCTACTCTCAGCCAACTCTGCATCTGAGTCCTCATTGAGTCCCGGCTTGACAAGCACAAAGATTGGAAATGGGTAAATTGCAAACATAATGTGCCTGCCAGTGCCAGATTGTACAGACTAACCATGAGATAACATTAAGATATTAAATGGTGAGTTAACTTAACTTAATTAATAGATAGAAATGAATGAGTGTGGTATCACTCCGCTCACCTAACTTAAGCTGCAAAATGGGATATAAATTAGACCCAATGGAGAAGATTTATTGATAAAAGCTGAAATGTGAAACCATCTGTGACACATTGAAAGTTCAAATTGCGCTAATTATGTAATATGGCCCAAAGTCTCTTACCAGGCTAAGTGCAGACTGCAGTTCAATGTCCAGTCCCTGATACCTGCGCCTGATATCAGTCATCACACTTGTGGCTTCCTTCAGAGCTGTTGTGCTCTCAGTCACTTGAACCTGCACCTCTGTAATCTGTAGACAAGATAAAATGCATATAGTACATGAAAAAAAGTACCAAACACAAGAGATGTGTTTAATGAATATGCATTGATACTGATGTGTATACCTGAGATTCATGCCATGCTTTGACCTCCTCCTGGTTCTTCAGTACTATCTTCTCGTACTTAGCCCTCATCTCCTCCATGATCTTGGCCATGTCCTGCCCTTTAGGAGCGTCAACATCCACACGGACGCCAGCTTGGGAGATCTGGACACGCAATTCTGCAACTTCCTGTTGTGGGGGAAATAGTCAGGGAGTGATTTCCTGGATAATGTTAGTGAGGTTATCCTGTGCAAAGAGGTTAAGGAACAAACAGATTGCCGGAATATTTACGAGCTTTTTCTTTTGGAATTACTTTCCCATTGTTTTGTTGGATTAGGCCAAAGGCACTAGTCTTCGTACAAATACTTTCCCTCACCTCCTCATGGTTCTTCCTCAGGCTGATCAACTCTTCCTTCAGAGACTCGATGTCACTTTCCAGGTGCAGGCGAATAACGTTGGTGTCGTCCAGAACCTTCCTCAGTCCGGCCACATCGGCCTCCACCGACTGACGCATGGACAGCTCATACTCCAACCTGACAAAACATACTTTATGTCAGATATGTTCATGCTTCATGCATGGGGAGTGAGTTTTATTCTGAATACAAAGCTAAACACTCACTTGGTTTTAAAGTCTTCTGCAGCCAGGCGTGCGTTGTCAAGAGAGATTCCAAGATGTGCATTGTCCTTGACCATATCAAATATCTGAAAGAAAAATTCAACAGTTTTTGTCATTTTCTGTGTGAAATACAAACATATACTCACAGTTTTCCCACAGTCATTTTTTATTTGACGCCCAACTATAAATCTTGGCTTGATAGATTGTGCCGGTGAAAGGACACGCCTTTGATAAGCTGTAAGTCAGAGAAGAACAAAGCAGGTTATCTTTTCAATACTGCTCCTGCATGCCTGACATGGTAATAAAGATTAAAGTCTGCAGGTGATAAATGTGAAGTCAGTCAGTTCGAGAGATACATGAACACACTGGAGTGCCGGACAAGTGATAATAAAAACTGACTGAATGACTTTTCCCCCAACATTATGTGACATTTTCAAGGTGAGGGAGGTGGACAGAGGATTGAGATCTAGTCAATGAAGAAAATATTTTTGTGTCTGAAACTACCCCAATCACATTCAGTGGCGTCTTTGACACTTGAAATTAAATTATCATTAAGATTGACTGAATACTTCATTCACTCACCTTGGCCCTCAACTCAGCGATCGTGGCGTTGTACTTGCTGTAGTCCCTCCCCTCTAAAGGACCTTTCTTCTCGATGAACTCACTGATCTGGATCTGCAGCTTGCTGTTGGCCTTCTCCAGACTCCTCACTGTCTCCAGGTAGCTAGCCAGGCGGTCGTTCAGGTGCTGCATGGTTACCTTCTCATTAGTGATGGCCAGGGTTCCAGAGGTTGACCCAGACCCCAGGGACTGGTAGTCGAATCCGCTGCCAACCCGTGTGCCATAGCTGGTTGAGATCTTGGTCCCGCTTGACACAATGTCGCTGAAGGCATAGCCCTTCACCAAGTCTATAGGTCGGGCACAGTTAGCAACTGAGTGGGAAGCAGACCTGCCTGAATTCTGTCTGTCTATAGGTTGGTAACACCTATACGTTTGGGAAACAGACCTGCGTGAATTCTGGCCAGACATCATACATCAAGTGTGCTGATCAATAAAAGGAAGAAGCGGTGTGACCTGGCACAGAGGGGTTTGGCAGCTGAGTGGAGAACGGAGGCAAGTCCTAGGGTCTTATATATATCTCTCCTTCCTGCCACTCCTCTCCTATCTATATTACATTTTTACCTTCAGCTTACTTAGACTTTGTCCCCATGACACCCAGTGTGAACCTGTGAATCTGTCATTTTCATACTGCGTGAAAAATAATCTGTATCTATATTAACAATGATATCTAGAGGAGCTTAATGGATCAGGCTGGCCTTGGTAAACAAAGTTTGTTTGAAAGTCTACAAATTCCATGAAAGACCAAAGTCATTCATGAATAGATCTTATAAAGAGGTACTGTTTGTGTTTCCAAAGCCTGAAACCTCTGCTTCTTCTATATCATAGTTTCTCTTGTTGTCCAAAAACTGTTAAAAACTAATAGATGAACCACAGTTCACAGAACAACAGCTGCTTTCTTGGGGGGCAATTTTGATTCAATACATCTATAGTCCCCAACAAATGCACCTACTCAAGTTAAAGTAAAGTTTGCTAAAATGTACTTTACTGGGAAATGATTTAGCCTGTTTCAAAAGTGAAAGTGCGTATGTGTGACTCATTTTTTAATACTTGCATTCTGGCATTCAAAGCCATGTTACGGAAGTGAGAAAGTATTAAATGACAAACATTTATTTATTTATTTTTTTTGCCTGATCCTTTAACTGGGTGTTTAGACAATAAATGCAGGGCGTTACATTGGTTGGGGCGTGTTGCTTTATAAGGCAATAAAACCCAATCCAGGAAGAGTAACACGAGCAATAATGATTCTATTACTATGCGGAGGGGTTTTACAGCTCTGGAAAGTTATCACCACATCAGTTATTTTATTCCTCATCTCTATGATTGCAGGGTAAGCGGTAGAATCAGATTACAAATGTTTTACAAGGAATGTGCACTTTTATGTAACAGATGAGTCTGCACTGATGACTGATCCTGCGTTGGCACACCCATTCTCCAAAAGCACTGGTCTCACTGAAATGGATGAGGTGTTCTAATTAATTAGTCCATGAACATTTTGACACTGTTCAGTGATTTGAAGGATAGCAGTGCACCTTTAAAGGTAGTGAGGAAGAATATAGTGAGCTAAAGTTCCCAATGGATTAAAGATGAAGGACCTAATGTTCATCAGACATGAACTCTGAAGCTTCATTTAGCCAGGGTTAAATAGTCCTCTTTATTTATTTTGACACCGGTCAAGGGTTCAGTCTTTAATTTGATTTTTCTCAAGAATACTGCCTCTGAGAGTAAACGCAGTCATTGTCTTGTCCTTATATGTCCCTTTGCTTGATTTATTCAACCATTCTTTGTATTCCTCTTCATGTCATATCATGATAATCTGATATATTTGACTAAAATGTTTATTTGGTTTCAAACAAAACACCATTTTCACACAGAAATAAGTTTCACGAATGGACTTTATTTGAATGTCTGAACACAGCTCAACAGGCATAACTTCACTGGACAGAAAGAAAACTAAAGATGATGAAATATGAAAATATGCTTTGCATTTAATTGTACTGTATCAATTTGAAATATTCAATGTCTCCGTTTAGTTTGTCAATGAAAAAAGCCCACAGTTCTCCAATTTTGAACTTTTAGTAAACATCAGCACGTCGCCAGATAAGCACATAAATAAATCATGATGAAATAAATAAATGATGATTTAATTTTCCTCTGATCCAGTTTATGTCAGCCCGAGGCAGTGCTGTAGACCCATGCAGTCAAACTAATTGCAGTGTCTGTTAGTATGACTAAAAGAAAGAAGAACCCATTGGATGAAAGAATCAGTTTTGGCCAATCGTATGTTAGTGATATAACAGTCTGGTTATGATGCAGCGACAGTGATTGTTGGGAGTATCAGGAGGTTGCTCCTGGTGTTCAAACGTTCTTGGTCTCTGTGCTGGAGGAAACCACCTTGCCGTCCACCAGGGTCTGTGTGACAGTCATCACTTTGGTCTTCACTGTCTTCTGGTCTTGCAGAGCATCCTGGAGCCTGAACGAAAAAAATCAAGACCCAATGAATTCTCAGATTGTTTCTACTCACAGATTTCTTTAATGGTCAACTTTGCCTCCGCAGGTTGGCTACACGTTAATCTGTGAAATACCGCATCTTGGTTTTGACATGATCATCAATACACTCACGAGAAGTCTTCTCCATCCAGCAGCCGTCTGTATGTAGCGATCTCGGCCTCCAGCTTCATCTTGATGTTGAGGAGGGCCTCGTACTCCTGTGTCTGCACCATGATGTTGTTACGCAGCTGTGTGAGCTCTGCCTCCAGACCCACGAGGACGCTGTTGAGAGACTCGATCTCCATGTTGTAGCGCATCTCTGTGTCCCTCAGCGTGCCCTCCAGAGAGCCTTTCTGTGAGCACAAGAAAAGGACAGGTTAAAAATTTAGCAGTGAACTTCAACCCTGCCGCCAACGCTCCATAGCGAGGGGTCAGCGGAGCGTAAAGCTTGTGTCAACAAGTAAATGTGAAAGACTTGAAGTGAGAGTGCTGAGTTAGGCACTTTGGGGAGTTGGGATAAGTGCGTGTTGAGGTGAATGAAGTGCGTGCTGACTGAGTGCCTCTCACCAGGCTCCTCTGTGAATCCAGCTCGATCTCCAGGGTCTGTAGCTGTCTGCGCAGCTCGTTCACTGTGGTCTGGGCATCTTTCAGGGCCTCTGTGTTCTGCTGGACTTCGACCTGGACTGTCGTTAGCTGAAACAATGAGTGAGATTAAAAGATGAGTAAAAGTCAACTCAAGACAAATATAGACATGAACTATTTGGAACTGTGTGCAGATGATAATGGTTAACCTGTGATTCGTGCCATGCTTTGAGTTCCTTCTGGTTGTCCAGCGCCATCTTTTCGTACTTGGCCCTTATTTCTGCCATTATCTGAGCCAGGTCGTGTCCTTTAGGAGCGTCGACATCCACGTGGACTCCTGACTGAGCAATCTGGTTACGGAGCTCCATAACTTCCTAAATAAATAAGAAGGGATAGAGGAATTAATAAAAACAACATATTTTCTCATCTAAAAAGTAGCCTTTGTGCAGGGTTAGGGTTATTTCGAATGCACTGCTGAGATCTTATGGATTCTACCACTAAAGACTATTTTTATTGAGCTGTGACCCAGCTCTGACTCCTAGCATCTTCCAACCATAATCACATTATGGTCAGGTAAATATACATGGGGTGCATATAAACCTGTTTCTTGGGCCAGTAACACTTAATTCCTTCAGTAAACAAACACTTGTGTTTTTGGCTTATGCGCTTAAATTATAGTAATTTTAATTCTTTGGTGCGTCTCTGTTGCCAAATACAGATGAACAGTATTTCACGATGAGGCTTCCCACAAAATTCACATACAGATATTTCAGATTTCTTAACAAACCTCTCCCTTCCCACTGAAGTTTTCTCAAGCTTGTTTTCAAGAACGCCCTGCGGCATGTCAGGATGTGTCGGCTGCAGTCGTGGCGCAGTGTGTAACATATACAACTTAAGCACACAGACTGATGTTTAAGGGGATTATTGAGATCAGCTGGTAAGCAAATATTGATTCAGGTCTTCTAAAGGCGTGTATGTTAGCTCAAATGTGTCCTAGAGGTATTTTAAAAAGTTTGCTTTGTTTGGACTCCAGTAGACTTGAAAGTGGCACTAAATATGTCAACGCTGAAGCAGCGTGAATACAACCTTTGACTAATCTTTGACTTTCCCAGACAAAACATACAAAACCAGAAGCTAAGGTCATGTTAAAGACCCGGTTTTAAAATGTCATGTCATGACATTATGAATGCTAGTGTTAAAACAGTTTTGGTTATTTAACATAAGAGATTTTCCGCATTTCTGAAATTTGTCCTCATGTTTTTAATGGCTTGAAGTGGGTGGGGCTAAATGTGATGTCACTGTGTACCAATGTCGAGTTTTGAAACATTTGAATCAAAACGTGACAGTAACGGTTGATGGTGTTGCTTGCTAATGTTGCTAGTCGAATTTGATTAAACCACACCAACACAGTCCTGACAAATATTTTGGAATGTTCAAGGTCTACTGTGTAGGATTTAGCGCCACCTAGCAGTGAAGTTGCAGATTGCAACCAAATGAATACACTCCTCACCCTCATCTTCCAAGCATGTGGGAAAAACTCGCATAAAAGCAAAAATCCATATTTAGATCAGTGTTTGGTTTACCTTTAATGTGTTTTTTTTTCTTCCACAACACTTTTGTTACTTATTTAGCCAACAATATTTAATGTTATAGAGAAATACTTTTTCCAAACCACATTTTCAAGGTTTCAGAATTTGCCTTGCATGTTGAATGCCATCCTACTCACATTTTCATGGTTCTTCTTAAGGTGGATGAGCTCTTCCTTCAGGGACTCGATCTCACTCTCCAGGTTCATGCGGCTCATGTTGGTGTCGTCGATGAGCTTCCTCAGGCCGATGATGTCGGCCTCCACAGACTGGCGGATTGCCAGCTCAGACTCATATCTAAACGGCACAGAGCAGGGGAGTGAGGATAACTTCACATACTGTACAATCATCCAACTTGTAGTAATTGAATAATCCAATGACTAACGTTACTGAATGTACCCACACATGGTGGCTTTTTTGTGGTATCTTTAAATATATGTGGTCAATATTTGGTCAGCATATAATATTCTACACCCCACTTGCCAGCTGTGTTTGACATGACAGTTAATTTCCGACATATAACGTCCCCATCAGTTATAATGCAAAGGTGATGATTTATAACTACAAGACAAACAAGTGTCTCTTTAGATAATGACACTGCCTATTCATCCCTTAATCCATCCAGCAGTGGAACAGGGTGTGCCCGCAGCTGTCTGGTTTAGTATTTTACAGTCTCAGTGGTACTACG
Organism: Collichthys lucidus; assembly: GCA_004119915.2. Classification (NCBI taxonomy): domain Eukaryota; kingdom Metazoa; phylum Chordata; class Actinopteri; family Sciaenidae; genus Collichthys; species Collichthys lucidus. The sequence goes on from CM014087.1 coordinate 14,349,315, forward strand.
GGCGGTACTTACTTTACTCTGAAGTCATCGGCCGCCAAGCGAGCGTTGTCAATGTTGAGAACCAGGCGGGCATTGTCGGTGGTGGCGTCAAATACCTAGAACAGGTTAAAAAAAAAAAAAAGTATATTTACATTGCAAACTGAGGATAGGGGGGCAGCACAGATAACCAGCAGTTAGGCCGACAATAACACTAAAGAGCTGACATTTGATAAGGAAATATACACCACTCTCATATTTTAAATATAAAACTACAGTTAGCCATGAGCTTTGGCTCTGTCCAAAGGTTTAGCTTCACTAAAGTCACTGGCAACCTTCCAGTGATAATAAACCTTTGGGAAATGTTTAAAATACTGTGAGAACACAACAAGGTTGATTGATTTTATTTTGATATACTGCTGATATGAATGCATGTAATGGGTGTTATAAGTTATATATGTTTAGTGACAGCAGGCTGCTTAAAAAACAGATGGCTGTGGTGTTTGCTTTCGTAGTCATAGTAGATAGTAGATAAAGGCTGGGATGAAAGGCATGGGGAGAGCATCCAGGTGACAAAGTCCACCAGCCAATCGGTGGCTGCCAGGCAGCAACTGTCCTGTCCCCGCTGAGGAACAGGATCTATCCTGTCAGCGCGACAGAGGCAGGTGATTTGCATGAGGAAAGTGGTGGTGGTGGTTTTGATGGTGGTTGTGTGTGCGTGCCTGGTCACGTGAGTGCGCGTGCATGTGTGTGCTTGGATAGACTGTGCGTGCATTAAAGGCTGTTGCTGTGGGAGTCTGTTTTTTCTCAGATGGGGTGGTGAGGGGCACTATTTGAGTGATTATTGCATCAGGCAGAATGAAGAATGAGGTTGCTTTGACCCTCAGCTGTAAAATAAACATAACCTAATTTTAAAAGAGCTGTATTTTTATGTAATAGTTTGAGAACGATAATAGACTTGTTTAGTTTAATTTCATCATTTCACGAAGAATTAGCTGACCTTGTTGCTATCTGTGTGTTGCTCTCACCCAGGATTAAAGATAAAAAAAAGTACATGACACTGTGTTGAAATGTTGAAATGTTGAAATGCTACAGTTGACACACAGTATGTGGGTGTTTCTCTAACTGGGTCCAATGGAGCCCAACTGGAATGTTCCATCTGGAAAACTGCACCCGACTAAATTTTCTGAAAAGGAAAAGTAAGTTTTGAATGAAGCACGGCAGGCGGCAGGGTGAGGATTACACAGCCCACTTCTTTCTCTCAGTATTGTCTCACTTGGCATTCAATGAGGGAAAAACCTGGAATGAATTACAGAATTTCCTGGTTGCATAACATCATTCACTTTACTTTCAGTTTTAAAATATTTTTTTGCACTGTGCCGGATGTATTTGTACGGGGAATATCAGATAAGGGTAAAATTATCAGATTAATTACTTAATAAAAAGTACAGAACATAAAGAATAAATCAGCTCCTCCTTGAAAGAGGTGTGAAAAAAAGCGAGTTGATCTTTCCTTCCCTACCTTATCAGCTTCTAGCCTATGCAAACCAAGTAGTAGTGACTGCACTGTGTGTTCAGTCCCATTGTCTAACAAACCACTGAACAAAGAGGAACAACGTAGTTAGAGACGTGATGTATGGACCTGCAAGTTGACCCTTTACAGTCTGTGAAGTCCCTGGACTCTTGTTTTTCTGTCTCTCTCTGCTTTCCTGTCTCTCTGACCCCTAATTTTCCAACATTCCTCCACCATACTGCTTCCGGTCCAACCCCCGGCCCCTGACCCACTGTGCCAAGGACCAGAGGGAGCCCATTGCGTCTGTTAGGAAAGTACAATTGAGCAGTAACCCTTGTATTCATGTGGATAAACTGTGGTCATAGTGGCAGAGTACGTTGCACATTTATGACTGTCTGTTTTACAAATTTTTGCCTAATCACACTTGTGTCACATCTTCTCAGGACATTTGTCATCTCATAACTCAACCAGAGTTTCATCTTTTCAGTTCACTCCATTTACATTACCCTCCCTCCATCCATCCATCCAACCCACTCCCCCTCATGTGCTTTTAACTCAACACTCACACAATAAATCAACGCAGGCACATTCCTCCCCAAGCCCCCCCCCTCCTCACCTTCCTCCTCAGGTCATCCAGGATGACCTGGTACTTGCTGTAGTCTCTGAAGTCAGGTCCGCTCTTCTCCAGGGCCTCCTTGATTTTAATCTCCAGCTTGTGGTTGGCCTGCTCCAGATTCCTCACCGTCTCCAGGTAGTTGGCCAGCCGGTCGTTCAGGTTCTGCATGGCAAACTTCTCATTGCCCATGATGTCTGCGCTCTTCCCGCTGGCGCTCACCTGGATGTTGCTGGAGAAACCCCCTGCTCCGGAGCCCATTCCCATGCTGGATCCCAGGCCACTGCGGACATTGGAGGAGATGCTGATGCGGCTCCCACCGGCCCCACCATGCACAGAGCCGGCCCTGTAGACAGGAGCAGAGGTACGGGTGACTGACATAGCAGGAGCCCTGCTACTAGTGGAGGAGTGCACAGAGTATGAGCTTTGCTTGACGGATTTCATTGTTGCTGTAGAGTGTGAGACTCAGTGAGAGAGACTGTGAGGAAGAGACGGAGTCACAGGCTGGGCAGGCAGGAATGGGAGCTCACAGACACAAGGCAGGAGGAGAGTGGAAGCTTTTAAACTATATAAACCTTGTGGGCCCTCAGGTCCGCCCCTTAAACCACTCCCCTTCACCCTGAGTCACCTCCCTCTTTTCCACAGGCCTAAACCGCAGGACTGCTCAGAGCATGCCTTTGTCCTTCACAACCCTCCAGAGTTGGTAAATTCTGAGGATTTAGTGGAATATGGAAAAAAATAAAAATAGACATTGTTTTTTTTAGACATAAATAACTTAATATTACTTCAAAGAAGAGAATTTTATATTGAACAGTTCTCCCAAAGATATTAAAACCAACCACACATTTCTCTTTAAAAAAGTTTTCATAGCTCCACAAGCAATAATTATTATCAGGATGAATTCCGGGGAATAATATACGATAAAAACAAAAAGTAACAACAGCCATAATCATTCAAGACTGCTATGAAACTATACTGTGATGGGAAAGTTCCAAGTAAATAAAGTGGCACCAATTTCTCATTTCGCCACCCACATCAGATTAATTAATTAATCAATACAGGTTGTCAGTCTCTTCACACTCCCCACCCTTAAAAAACATTTAGATAGAAGTGAGGCATCATCACCTTCTGAGAACTCGATTGAGACATGTCTGGTGATCTTTCAGTTGACATAAATGATTTCATCCTTTGTGGGCGGGTGAGATCAGTCTGTGCCACACCTGGAGACATCTCGTTCGACAGTAAGAATGAATTGCATCATGGGGACGCTATAGGGAGTCTTGTCTTGTCTTGCGACATGTATTTGAACTTGTGATATGTGCGTCTGCACTGATGACTACGGACAAAACAGGATGATACGCTTCGTCAGAAGGGAACATGACAGAAAATGGTTTTAACGTGTTACGTCACAGTTGACCATTTCCCTCAAAGCATGAGGACGTTTAAAAGCAAGTTTACACCATTCCAGGCATCCATTGGTTTCCACTGATTTTTGTATAATATGTACAGAGATGAATGGTTTCCTGAAACTGGAACTGTGCAGCATGTATTTAAAAAAATATCAGCAAACATGTCGAGTACAAGATTTGCAGTGAAGGAAGTCAAACTAAACTACAATTATCAAAGTGATAGAGTTAAATCTGATAAGTGTTTTCAAGGTGTTAGGTAACTCCAGATGTTATGTATGGTTTGGTATGTTATCTATCTTACGGAGCCGGATGTGTGTCTGATTGTCCCCCTCCCATAAAGGATATGGTCAAACAAAGGAACAATCCCACAGTCTCCTCAGTAGATACCTAGGAACAATGACTTCTCTAAACCAGTAAACATATTCCAGAAGCCCCCCTGCTGTTTTTTTTCACACAAGCACATTCCACACATGCTACCTTTAAAGCTACTTGTTATTGGACTGCAAAGAGAAATACACCTTTTCTTTCTCCTTAGTTTCTTTGCAGTTTAATGTTACCTCTTGTTGGTCGTTTGAAAAGCGTTGAAGCGTCTGTGTTTGCTACACCTGTCTGTAATTCCAGTTTAAACTTCTGTTTTTTCATGGTGCAAACGCATTAGTCAACAATAATGATTAAGTCTTACTTGGAAATCATAATTTGTCCACCCGCCCACAGTCTTATGTATCAGCATGAACTTGTTTGCAGATGCGATTCCTGCTTTAGGGTTCTCTGTTTGTCTACGGTTATGTTCAATGTCATCCTTGCTCCAAGGGTTTTATTTGTTTTTCAGGAAGGAACATGCAGCAGGATATTAAAGTATGAAGAGCTCCGGACGAAATCAAAACAACTCTTGTACGCTGAGCAGCCAAACAAAAGGGATTCCTGCTAATCATAGCAATAAAGCGGCTTCAGAGGTTGCCTCTAAAAACATGCATTATGAAGGTAACGATTCAAATGCCACATGCATTCAAGCCAATTTGTAAGTTCTCATCATAGCATGAGCTGTTTAAGAAGACTCATGTAGACAGAGAGAAAACATAGAGAGATAAATAAAATGGAAGATAAACCACAAAAAGACTGATAGACCAGACATCTTGAATCTTTTTCCAAGAGTGAGTCATACCAAATAAAGACAAAACCAGCACCAGACAGATGGAGGCCAGCTTTAGAGTTTTCATTTATCTAGTGGCAGTGATAGTTCTGCTTTGTCTGGTCCTGATGGCTGCCACACCCAACAGAGAAAACAAAGATTAAGGTACAGATATGAACCGTAGAGAGTGGATTAAAGTTTCCAGTCCATACATGCAAGATAAAGAATGAAGATTACTCTAGGCTTCTGTCTCACTTTAGTAAAGTAAACCGATGTGATACTACAAAGACATTAGTCCATATTTGTTCATTCTAACACAAGGTTAATGGGGAGTGATTATTTCAGGAACAGTTGATACTCTTGTGTCTGTGTGTTGAGTACAGAGCTGGATCTGGGATCTGGTTAGCTCATCTTAGGTTAGCATTGAGTGTGGGAACAAGTGGTAGAAGCTAGCCTTACTCCCTCAAATGTGAAAAAAACAAACCAAATAACTTCTCTCAAGGTTACTAATTAATGCATGTCTTGTGTGTTTGACTTGTAAACAATGCAAAAATGTTTGTGGTTTCGAAGTTAAGGTTTAGGGTTAGATACTTTTTTGGAGAACAACATCAGTAGGCGTACAGTGATTAGCAGGGTTAGGGTTATAAGTTGGGGACTTGCGTTTTCCACCAACATGGAACTGGTTTTCTAAATCACGTACATCATTTTGAATCAATTGGTTTGGAGACCAGAAAGTCAGTTCCTGGTTGAAACCAAAAAAATATAAAGTTTTCCTTGACCTTAAGTGCAAACGGAAGTTGCCATGTAATATGCATCGGCCTTTTTTGATGATGCATCTTTGGTTACAATGGTTCTGCTTTAAACTGGTGGAAAATGTGGTACCAGGGCTGATTTTGTGGTGGAACACGACATGAGACATGTTGGTAGGCGTATTTTTGAAAGTTGAAAAAGGGCATCTTTCACCTGTTTCCTGTCACTCATTGCTAAGCTAATCACATTCCCCGCCAGTTCAGTAAATAACACATACATATATATATTCTCATCTACAGATAAGATACAGTAGTGTATCCCAACAGTATTCAACTGTTTGTCTTGGCATGTTATGTTATTGTATGTCTGGAGCCAATAAATCATTCATTCAATCAACAGGGTTGTTATGTCTTGGAACACCATTAGATACAAATGGCTTAAACTAATACTAACAGAAATCTTTAATTTATTTTTCTCTTGTTGGACTCTTGTTGGGCTTGTTATCAGTTGTAGTCCATGTTCCTATATTAGTTATACTTCATATTTCTGTAATGGTTTTCAGACATGGGAGGGGTCAAGCCAGTTTTTTTTTTTTTTTTTTTGCACACATCCTGCCAAAATGTTTGATGTCCTTTGTTTTGGCAGGCACTACTGCCACCTAGGATTTACCACAAAGGTACTGGCCCAGTATCAAGAATGTTTGTCCGTCATTACTCTGATAGTCATCACCCACGGTGAATGACTCCCCCACCCAGATACAAGATAATCTCTGTTCCTACAAGGGACAGAACACAGTTTTTTTTTTTCCGGCCATATGAACAAATTATGGATGTTTTATGTAAAGCTGTAGTTGTGTATGTACAGATGTAGGCAGACTGAATGAGTGAATACCATAAACAAACCATTTATGGACTTTTTTTTTTTTTTTTGCTTACTGAGGGACTATTGGGAATAATCAGCAGTCTCATTTCAACTTTCCTCTTTACTTGTGTGCGGTGCAAAAATGTTCACAGCTGTCCTAACTGCAAGATCACTTCATTTACTGTAAACTGTGTGAGAAGCAGGACGCAGCTGAAAGCAACAACTAGTTTCAGGGGTGTGGTGAGATAAACGTGTCTGAAAATCACAAATTCTTTTAGGAAATCCAGGTGTTTTCCATTAAAATCAGAAAAGACAGAAAAGAGCCGAGTCTTAAATGTGCACAAAGACAAATGATTGAATGATTTAAAAAATGAAAAACTATGAATTTATAATTAAATATCTCAATTATATTGTGTAAGCAGGGATTTTCCATGTCAGAGTGTGCCTTTACCACTAATGCCAGTCTGTGCTTCTGGGTATAGGAGGGGGCATGCTAAGCCTCTGTTTACTCTATCACTCTTATCAGCTTTGTGTAATGAGGCCAGTCACCATGATGAACGCTGAGTCTGGGAAGTCACAAGACACTCACACCTGCAGTATGACAAATGGCGTGTCAGGCCTTACTCTCACTTTTGCTTGATATGTGGGCGGCTAAACGTGCATGACCATATATAGTATTTAAAGTGTCCTTGTGAAAGCCACCTGAAGCCACCGAATTTCTCTGTTTGAGTTGTGTGTGTTGTTAGTGTGCTCATGAGTTTGACTCATAATCATCTGATACTGAGTTGAAACTCTTCCTCACTGGAGTAAAGAAGTTCATTTTATCTGGCTCGAGCTGTTCATCCAGACTGTGGAGTTTTTGTTCAGCTCGACCATCCTCGCTCTGTTCTGACCTCAGGGGTCTAACCACCCACAGAAAAGTGCTAAATCAGAGCAGCAATTGACAGACGCAGAGGACGAACACTATGAAGACTCATTTCGTCGTCCAGGGGTCGTCCAGCATCTGACCTCGGGTCAGATACTCGCCAAGCCCTTGGCTATTCATCACTCGACACCTCATTCAGAAGGAGGACAAACCACCATAGATGATTCAGTGGAACTCCCATTAATACTCTGACTGACATTTGGACTTCTCTACACACCGCCTCGCTTACTGTCACTGTAAATATATCATCTGACAGCACTGTATCTATGTGGCACCTCTGACTGAATGTGAGACTGGACATCACTACCCATACAGCTCACGAAGACGTTGTGAGAATGTAACAGGATGAAGACACTCATAATGACTCACCGAGCGCTTAGACGGAAAACACTTGTGTGCAGACAATTTACAGGTGTGTGGAACATTCCTGCCAGGTGCAGTGTCCCGCCGCTGAACGCCTGAACTGATATGACACAATCTTCTATCTGGAAATTTTAGTGTTCCCATGCCTGTAGGTGTGTGTGAGAAAATGACAAAAGCAGATGTAATATCAGAGGGTGTTTTTCTCTGGTACCCGTCGAAACCACAACAATGTGCGCCGAGTGTGCGCATGATTAAAGGAATGAATGTTGTCAGATTCCAGGAAGCCAGAGATGTAATTGTGCACGTCTGCAGGGGGGGGGCGGATAAGACAGCAGGTGGCAAAGACGAGACAGAAGAAGTCTATAAGCCTTTGAGAGGGTTCTAACCAAGCATGATCAACACTGAAGACAAATGTTTTTGTGAAGTTTACAACACGATGGAGGGAACTAGAGCAACAATTCCAACCGGACAAACCAACAGGACAAAAGTTTGCAATGTTTGACTTAAATCATCTTATTGTACTGTAATGGGCATGTCTCAGGCACATCCTGCAATGCTGATCTGATATCCATGCAACTTCAAACTCCAACAGAGCATTCGGAGTATTTTGCCAATCAGACTTGCTCAGATTTAGTCGTTTTTCCTTGGTTTCTGTGTCGGACTTCGGGTCAGCATCCATCAAAACTAGAACAGCCACGTATTTTCCGCAGAGCCAAGTGGAGAAACCACGTCTGGCAAACTTCTGAAATAGGCCGCACCGTTTCAGGTGTCGTTACAATCACTGTCTTAGAACTGCAAAGATTAGCTCACACAGAACGCAAGACAATCAGTGTGTAAGGTGTGTTATCTTTGTTTTAAGTGTTATGTACATACATAGGAGAAAGAAGGAGCAGGCTCCAAAGGACGACCTAACTACAACGTTCTTGTAGAGCATCCCTGGTTGGGCTTCTGGGACAGAGTGCTGGTGTGGATCTGGGGCTACGTTAGGACAGCTGGATCAGAGGGGGGAAATGATGTATTATTATATATCTTTTTATTTTATTTATTTTCTTTGTGTCCATGACAGCTCTAAATCCAAATCTGAGTCAGTAGGTTGTAGGCCTGTTTGATGGATTACTCAAACACATCAAATGACGACAAAGAGACAAAAAACACCCACATTTCTTCACATATTTTTAGTCATTTCACCAGTGTCATCGCTGCTGACAGGCTCTAGGTTTACTACAGGAGGGGTGGTTAGATGCGCAGATAAAAGTCGAGATCAGAGGTCACTCGTCTGGGTGGGGTGAGGTCAGAATTTGGGTATGTGGTCAACAGGGTGGAGCAGTGGAAAAAATAACATTTGACAGGTGCAAACAGGGTGTCATTATTCTATCACTAGGTACAGCGTGTTGTAAAATGTTCAGCTGAGTGTTTTAACAAAGTGAAAAAGGAAAAAATAAGTTTATAGACAACAGGATTCAATGCAAATCCTTGGAACATGAAAAGGTTAAAAATGTAAACTAAACAAAAGATTGAAGGTTACGGAGCGTCACAAAGAGATATTCTGTGTTACAAAAATGTATCACTATTGTATTTCAGCCAGCTGAAGGAATATAACTAAAATGTGACTAAAACATTCTTTGTTTTCTTCGACTGACTGTGACCCCCTGTCACCAGTGCTCACTGAAGAGACACATGAGTTATTTAAAGAATGTAGACTTGTGTAATATATGAGAGACTACAATCGAGTCACATTGATGCATAACTTTAGTCAGATTTGAGCTATGTGAGCTGTACAGATTGAGTCAAAACACAAACCACAGAGGTCGCCGAAAGGTGAACCTGATCTATCAGACATGTTATGGATATACATTGGAAATACATTAAAATGTCACAGCACAGAACTTGTAGGGCGATAGTTGAGGTAAATGTCGACCATACATGGCACGAGAATTGCCACTGGAGATACGAGTTCACGTTCAGCGTCCGACATGGTCAGTTTAAGGTAACAAAAGCACTTTGGTTAAAGTGAGGGAAATAGAGCATGAGTTGGTTAAATGTGAAAGAGGACGCTCTTCCTGTCTGAGCTTCACGCTGGTGTTGATTTCCGAAAATATTTGAACAAGAACCTGATCTTATCCTGACTAAAGGGCATTACATTTCTTGCAAATTTGCAGTGTGTAAATACGCTCTTTAGTTTCTATCGTGACTTCTGACACTGACTAAAGGAGCTTTGCCTTTCTGGAAATTCCAACTAAACATAATTCCATACATACCATGCTTATTCACTTATTTGAAGACAGAAGATGGATGCCACTTTCATGTATGTGCATTAAATATGAAGCTAGACCTAGAAGATGATTAGCCTAGCACAAAGCCTGAAAGCAGGGGCTTGGTTGCCTCCGTCAGATGGTGATAAAATCCACTGGCACCTCCAAAGCTCATTACGTGTCTCGTTTTCTTGAGAGGCAGCTGATGGAGACTCCAGGCTCACTCTTTTCTTCTTCTGGTCTTTGTGCTCAGCTAAGTTAAAAGCCTGCTGACTCCACACTCACAGTACTTTTAATTTTTTTAAAAAGTAAATCCTCAAATAAATAAACAATCATTATTTGTTGTTTTGCAGAACATGACTGATAAAAGATTGGAGGTGTCACAGATAGGAGTGGGCAGAGAAGAACAAGAAATATGTTTTCCTTTGGAAGCGTGTGTGATCACTGACTCTGAGGTGAAATGATGTGCAAGGATGCTGCAAGAACAGCTCATGAGGGTGTGTCATTTCTGGGAACGCAGTAAAGGGTGGAGGTGAGTACAGTATAGATGTGCATTATATGCGTATTCAGGGAGAACTGGGTGGGAGTCATCAGTTTCAAAACAGGGCAAGGCCGCGATCTTACACAGAGGACCTCACTTTAAGAGGAAATAACGCTCAAGAGGAGGTTCAAGGACGCTGACTGTAAGATAGACAGTGTAATCTCTTGTCTTCTTTCTTGAATGCACACACACATACCAAACACACACACACACACACATAAATCACTTTCTTTCTCACTCTTTTAGTTTTCACAAACTCAAACATTCTTAGCCGCTCTGTCTCCTCCTCTTCCCCGCTGCAACCCCTTAATTCCCGCTCAGTAATTGCACCCACAGTCCCTCCCCTCATGACACAGACCGCTGCTGTGGAAAGAAAGTTCCCTTACAATGTTGCCATGGCGACAGAAAACACATTTTGCAGGGATCATTTGGGAAAATTTCTGTGCCCAGACCGTTATTTTACAACCCTGCTGGGCACACTGGAAAGACATTTCTTGGCAAATCCCCGGTGGAGTCGACACACCACATTTCACAAGCGCATGCAAGAACACAGCGCAGTAGCGCACGGTCCAATTTGCCTGCTCCCCTCTGTGTTTGAGCTGCTGTGCTGGATGTTTTCAGACACAATGGGTTCATTTGAGTGGACAGACTTAGAGTGAAAAGAGTTCTCCAAAACAGTCTCAGTCTCAGTCAAGGATAAAAAGCATGAAAAGAAGGGGGACGAGAAGAATGACCACTGTCTGGTCTCAAGGAATGTTAAAACGTGCCAAGTTTGAGTCTTCACATGAAACAGCCATTGATTGAGTTGGGTGTGAGGACTGAGTGTTCCTGTTCACAAAACAGACTTTTAATGTGAAGCCAATTACATGGATTTATTCATGCTGGACAACTTGGGGTCATCCTTCACATGTAAATAATAGTTTAAAGTGAGATTATGTAACTTTTGAAACAAGCTGAATTTCTTAGACACAAAACACAACTTGCTTAATTCATACACTCCTACGCCTACTGGTATGACCAGTCGTTCATGGTGTTTATTTGATGTGCAAAGTGGTTTATAAAAACATTAGTGGCTGAGTCAGCCTGGGCAGACCCTCCAATCTCTTCATTCTAGTCTATCAAAGTAAAAAAGTTACCATAACATCTGTAATTGCAACTTATTAGTGGCTAACTTCAGCAAAATTTACATATGTTCCTTTCTAAGTGACCACAGGAGGCAATAATGGGATGAACGGTAACGCATAGGTTATCAGAGGCTGAAGTAGAGGATACTCAATGACTCCGTACACTTGTAATATCTATCTAAAATATATGAACTTAAGCCACCGTGAGTGAATAGCAGACCAAACAAAGTGTATTGAACAAAGAGTGTATGTTTTATAGTATTATATTAATTTTGGAAGAGGCAGAAAGTGTTCTTTTTTAAAAGTTACACAAAGGCCCATCACTTTAAATTAAATATAATATTATAAAACATCCACAAACACAAAATACAATAAAATATTATATAACTCAAAGTTCATCATTACTAGTAAAGCTATTCTGTATAAATCAGTTCAGTCATAAGAGTCACAGATTTATTCTATCCAAAACGTTCACAAAAAGGGGGATCAACGGTTTGCACTCATTTTCCCCTTGGTTCTGTTGGATCTCGGAGCCTGTAGTTATATCTGTCCCATCTGCTAACGGCTTTCTTGCAAGCTGTGTCTATTTCAGGTACAGTGGCTGACTCATTCCTCCCATGTAATTACCTCCTGGCGGACCAGACGCCGCCTCGTAGATTGTACAGTAAATGAAACGTGCAGCGAGGGGGGCCACTTAAGGGAAATCCCTCTATAAGGGGGTATCCCCAAGCCAAGGAAACCCTCTTTATCCCCTTCCCCTCCTTGTCCATGCTATCCGCTGATATGCTCGACGCCCACCTAAACCATTGCGTCACCGCCTACGTCTTTCCGTCCTTTTTTTCCATGCCACACCACTGTGGCTGTGGATGGTTTTAATTAGTTCCAAATGGCGGGAAAAGTAATGCTCTCTCCTCCTTCGCTGCTCCTCTGGCTGTCGCCTTGGTCATTTCTATAATTTGCAGGCAAACTCGACGTGCACGTTCACACGTTCGCTCGGGATAGTGAGAGGGAAAGAGGGAGCGGAATGAAACAAAGCTGGAGTGAAAGAGGAAGAGCCAATTCGGGGAGATGATAAATTTGACATGTGTTCACTAGCTGCAGCATATGAGTATGAAAATGCAAAGTGACAATCTGAAGCCACCTCAATGCCCCTCAGACAGTGCTGATGTCGGATCCGGAATTTATCTGTCTGGTAACCATATGTTGGCATGTAGGGAAGTCAGCCAGTCGGCCATTCACTGACCTTTTGAGTCATACCTCTTTGCTTGCACAAGAGCTGTGAAAACACAGCCGGGGGTTCATAAAATGTGACTGCTGAACATTAAAGGGAATTAATAGAAAAGTGATGCTTTCATCATAATTTTACTTCCACTTTTGTGTAATAAAATATATCTGGAGCTATTGTTCTTCAGTTTTTACACATAATGGAAACTGAACTTCATCACCGAGCATCTGGGTGTAGGGTTACCACCTTTAATGTGGAAAAATATGTAAGACCTTACCAGCGCCCCATTCCCACAAATCAAGCAAAGGTCCTCACCCATGACGTTTTAACTGTCAGACATTTCGTTTGTGCATTCTGCCACTGGTATATATTCAGCTGCATATCTTCTGTATATTGATTCACAGAGGACGGATTAATCTGTAATGATGCACAGTGTCAGTTAATGGATTTCATAGTGAAAGCCCTCGCGGTGTGCACAAAAATATGGGAAAATCACTTCCTATATTGATTCAGAAAGGGATAGTGCATTTTATTTTTCCAATCGGCATGATCCCATTTTACATGGGATTTGTTGGCAAACCTATATGGGTGGGTCTTTTCCCATGGCAGTGGTTGGCTGTCAATCTACTTGTTGCACTACTGACTGGATAATGTCATACTGTACTCTATGAAGGTTGACGCAAGATCTCCACAGTGTTGGTTGTGTTCCATTAGCTGACTTTGGGCGAGAGGTGGGTACACCCTGGACAAGTCGCCAGCTCATCACGGGTTCATTCATACCTTCAGGCAATTTAGAGCCACCACAATTAACCTGTTAAGTGCATGTCTCCACACAGAAAGGCCCCTAGCCGGGGTTTGAACCAGGAACCAGTCTCTTTAGCTGTCTCTTTATAATTTAACATATTTGGAAAGACCCATTGTTAGTATTAAATTTGCTTTTCACGCATAAAGTCGAGGCTAGCAAGCTAAAAATGTGTTTCCGTTAGCTTTGAACTACAAGGCAGCTAGCTAGGGGAAAGTGAGAGAGAGGTCTATGTCTACAGTACGGTATAGGCGATTAGTTCTATTACTTATTTTGTAATGTGTGGGTATGTTTTCAAAGACATGTTACAACTGAAATAAAAATACCTATGTCTCGTATTAGTTTGTCCTCCTGTTATTGACATAATGTGCAAATATTTGAACAGACATTTACATAACATTTTTTTTAAAGTGGATATTCAAATGTCATTTTGGCAGCCCTAGAGTGCAGTCACTGAAGCTAACGTTAAGCTAGCTGTTCGCAAATGCCACCAAACAAAACACTGGGTGCGTCTTCAGACACTATTTTTTGCTCACAAATTCAACTTTGCTGAATCTTCAGCAGCACCTGCACACTCAGTGTTGAGTTCATCCTACATTCAACAAAGTAGAGGAGCCAAGCTGGCGTTACCTGTCAAGACTGTTAAAACTCTTGTCAGCGGGAACGGCGTTTAGCTCAGTTGTCAGAGCAGCCGCTCCATGTACGAAGGCTTAGTCCGTGCTGCGGAAGCCCAGGGTTCAAATCTGAACTGTGGCTCTTTCACACATGTCATTCCCCGTCTCTCTCTCCCCACATTTCCTGTCACTCTTCAGCTGTCTATCAAAATAAAGCTTGAAAAGGCCAAAAAAACTCATAACAGCGGGTAGTCCAGTAACCTCCCGACTCAGGTTACTCTGTGATTTAAATCACAACACAGAATAACTACTTGTTTAGGGAGGGGATATCATAGATAGGCTTGATACGGGTAACGTTGGCCTTGAACCGCCTCTTTTTGTGATTTTTTTGCCAAATTGCACCAATTAAATGATAGTTCCACAATATAGTGAACTTTAATTACCTCCTTTTGGTAATTACAATTTCTACAGAGTAAGTACAAAAAGACTAAAGTCATTTTCATTTCTTAATTTCCCTTAAACTTTGAAATAACTCATATCTTTGCTCATGACTGTCTCGAATTTTGTGTGTACAGTGTACTGAACAATGTTAGTGTTTGTAAGAGTTTGTAAGTATACTTATGTGCAGTGCTGCTCAAAAGTTTGGGAACCCTACAGGGATTGTCCGATTTTTTGTAAAAAAATAAATAAAAATAAAATAACCTTTTTAAATACCCCAGTTCACAATACTGGCATTCCAAACAATGGACTCAAACAAATGAAATGGTTATATTGTCATTCTTTATTTTAAAAAAAGCTGTTGATTCAAGAAAAAATCTGATTTAATGGGTGCAAAAGTATGAACCTCAACCAAACGGTTTCTGTAGTGACTCATCAGTCTCTCACATCTACTTTGGAGGATATTTGCCATTACCAATGTTCTTGTGTCTCTTGTTAATATTTTAAAAGGTCATCCACTTCCAGGCAGAGTTGTATTACAGTCGTCCCTCGCTATAACGCGGTTCACTTTTTGCAGACTTGCTGTTTCGTGGATTTTTTTAGTGTAATTTTGCATGCTTTTTACTGTACAGTATGAACGCGCATTGTGTTCTGCGTCCTTACTTACTTCGCGGATTTCGTTTATTGCGGGTTATTTTTAGAACGTATCCCCCGCGATAAACGAGGGACCACTGTATTTTTCAGTGCTCTCCATTTGTAGATGATCTGCCTCGGTGGAATGATGAAGCTCACATTTTCTTTAGATGACTTCATAGCTACCCCCAGACAAATGTGCTGTCACCAGCCTCTTCCTGAGGTCCTCTGAGATCTTGCTTCCTCCCTGCATGGTTGACCTATATGGGTTCACCCAGGTAAGACTAAAGTGACCTCTCTGATGTTATTGGTCCATTTCAGTGGTTCATTTAGCCACCGATTTGTCCCGCCTGATTCTACTTAACAGCTTGTTTTAACCAGTTAAGTAGAGTTCACAAACTTTTGCACCTACATAAGTTGACCAAAAACTCTAATGGTTTTGATTAAATACGGATATCAGGGTAAAAAAATAGAACTCCAAGAGGTTCACAAACTTTTAAGTATGTATGTATAAGCATACAGCAGTCCTCATGTGTGCTTATCTCCGTAGGCCTCTTGCGTTTGTTTTATGTGCATGCATCCTTGTGTGTGTGTTTTTTTGTGTGTGCATGTGCACTCGTGTGTCTTCTGAACTCATTGTATGTATAACTTCTGGGTGTGGAGTTAATGTCAGTTTGTCTTTTAACTTGACCTTTGACCTGGGAGTGGCTGATAGTGGCCTGAAGAATGCAGAAGTTGCCATACTCTGGCCTCCTACTTTCCTTTCCTTCTTGAAAATGTCTTACTTCCCCCATGTTTGAAACTCTCTCTTTTTCTTCAGGATTTTTTTTTTTTTAGGTTCTTTAATTGTTGAATCCTTTCCTATACCAACTATGTCTTCTTTGTGTCCTATCTCATTTGCTAGTTGTAATTGTGGTCTCATTTTTTTCCGACCTACTATCTTTCCACTATGTTTTTCTCATTTTTCTTTCCATGGCCATCTATCTCTATAACCACCCTGTCCGCTACTCCCTCTCTTCCTACCCATCATCCCATCCAGATCTTGTGTTTAGCAGCATTGTGTGTCCTCTAATCATTTTCTGGCTCCTTGTGTTTACTTTTCCTCTCTCCTCCCACCTTCCATCTCGTCCTGACCTTCCAGCTGCAGGGCTTTGCTCGGATCCTGTTCTGCACGCCCGTCTCCCCCACAGGAATGTGCTGTTTGTACATAAACATAACAAGGGGACTGATAAGGTCGTCTCTGCGCAAGGACAACTTTCTGACCAGTAACATAATACTATCAGGGGAACTGTGAAAGGAAGGAAGACAGGATTCGTCATTAAACTCTAGTTTTGAGATCAGTGCACGGGAACTCCTGCTTGTGAAGTCAGTGACACGCTCACTGTGCAGGCCTCAAACTTTAGGGCTTTTAAAACTATCATTATGTTGAAGAATCTCAATGAAACCTATCTCTCTGTTATCAGTTCAGACTTGGTCAATAGTTGTTGTTTGACCCAGTGATAATGTGTAACTTTTGGGTTATTTACTTATATTTAACTAAAGTTTGTGATATCCAGTGTTTAGCAATTTTATCTTGTGAATAATTATTGCAACAACCAAACTATAAGCTAAGCAGGTTTCCCTGAAATGATGTCAGTCATAACATCTGTTTGCCTTGTTGGCACTCTGCAGAGAAGACACACACGACGGTTAGCGCTCAAACATTGACCGGTGGTTTACTCAATAACAAACAGCGAGACCTTGAGTGAAAAGCGAGAAGCAGCTGTATGTAACTACTTAGTCATGGATGCCTGCGCCAATCTCCCGTAAAATGACGGGGTGGAGGCCCCACCAGTCTCCATGGAAACAGGACGTAGCAACTGACTCATTAACCAAAATGTCTAAACCTTTAACTTCCTTTCAAAATAAGGAAATGTTGCTCATCGCCGCAAACATCCAGCTCTATTCTCTTGTCGACAGACTTAACATCCCCAGGATTTCGTCCCTCCGACGCACAAGTCTGCCCAAGTAAGGCCTTACATAAAGGCATCAGATTACATGCAAACACGTGCAGCCGGGCCACACAATGGCTGCATTTGTCTTTTGCCACTGTGCTGAACAGACAGCTGGACATTTCCATATGGGGAAATACATGAGAAAGAAAAATAAAAGCTGCAACGTTTGACTGAAATCATTCCAAATTTTTTATTTAGGATGAAACTGTGCCGTGCAGTGAGAATTTTTCATGCAATAAATTTTTCAGTGACTTTGTTTTATAGGCTGCAGCTACAGCAGGAGGGGGCAGTATAGTGCAGGTGTTTAGTGCACAGGTAGAGTGCAGGTAAGGTGTCAGGTGGGGAACATGATTACACTCCACACTTCAGTCTGTCCAAACCTTTGAACGCCTCTCCTTAGTGTCACTTTTACAGTTGCTTATTGCGTAACTTTCGGCTTCCCTCTGAGCGCTGTGGGGTTATCTGTTGTGTGTTTGTGTGTGTGTGTGTGTGTGTGAGGCAGAGAGAGAGACATCCAGTGGAGGGCAGAAAGTACCTCTGTGGGTGTGGGTGTGTGTGTGTGTGTGTGCGTGGTTGTGGGTGTGTTCTTGGAATCAGTGTTCTTATCAGCGGCGGGGGGAGCCAGCAACATTAAAGGTGCCGTGACTGATTTCCAAAACAATGCCTCACAGAGAAAATAAAGCATGCGTTCCCACACTGTGATTAAAAAAAAAGTGTCCAGCTATTATCTCAACACAGCACGCTGGCTGAGTAGGAAATAACATGTCTGCACACTGAACTCCTCCCTGCTCCACTGTAGCGGACTCCCCCCTAACCCTTATCTCACACTCGACTTTAACTCCCACATCTCTCTGCAGGACCTTCCAGTTTAAGCTCCAGGTATTTCCCCCCGAGGCCACATCTCCTGTTATTAAACCTGTCCACCAGGTTTTCTCCTAGACCGTCTCCATGGTGGACTGAACTGGGAAGCAGGTCTGGGCTGCTGTGGGCGTGACGATCTGGTTTTTTTGCACTTTCGGTGAAAAGAAGTGCAGTTGTGTAGCAACCCAAAACAATGACCCTTAGACGGAGGCTGTTGGAGTTAAATATGAATACATAATAATATCTCTTTACATTTATACACAGCTCAATGTTAAGGTGGACTTATCTGAAAGGACACAAATATTTCATATGATATACAAAATATGTGTTTAAGCACAAAAGCGTCCCTTCTCAAAAAAACACTTACATAACATAAGGACAATCACAACATCCTCTTTTCAATATTTAGTTTTTCTCTACATTGTTAGTGCAGTTACGAATTCCTTATCAGCATCCTCAGACCTGTTATGTAACCTTCGCACTCACTCCTCTCCCAGTATCTGTCTTTATCTGAAAGACAAAGAGAAGAAAGAAACCCGCATGCATTAGACTACGATCCTGTGGCAGTTTAGCAAACATCAATATCACCATAATGCCCATCTAAAACTTAATGGACTGACTCTGTAGAAACAGAGATAACAGTGAATGGTTACTGTAGATGTATATCTAGACGTAACCCAGAAAAAAAGACTGAAGTTTTATGAGCCCTTATGTTGTCTGTATTCAATTTACTACAGTGTAACAGCCCAAGACAAAGCTTGGAAAAAGGCACCCCTTTAGTTTCATTAGTTGTGTTCAATACCTGGGTGCCTATCATCATGAATATGTTATTTAATCCTATAGACACTCAACAACTGAGCCCGGATTGCCTAATATTGCCATTTGACATATCTTCAGAGTACACAAATACATCTTTCCTAACACATTGATTAGTTTCTGATTTTGACAGAGTAGGAAAAAACATGATTCACCAAAACTACTGTCTCTTTATCTCTTTAAGCAAATGACACACATCTACACTATGTGATTGTTTTTATGTAATAGTCTTGCCTGAAACTATCTGGAGCTTCCCGGGGAAGGGCCACCTCTGCTGTTGTGTGTAACTGGTGCACTGATTCGATTAAAATTTTGAGAAAAAGGTGTAAGTTCAGTTAGGAGCCCAACCTGAATGAATATGACCATTGACACAGATACGCTTAACCAGGATATGTATTTTAACTGTCAACAAATACGTACAAAACACAAACTCAAAACATGTTTGTTTTTTTTTCAGTCCCAGTTTGAGTTCTTAGTCCTAAGTGTGCGTCCACAATTTCTAACCTGGGCATCACATTGCAGGAAGTCCAGAAGTCAATACACTTTCACAAAAACCTGACCGCTGATGGGAAGGATTTTAGAAAAGGTCATTAATAGCAATGATTTGGCCTGTCACTAGTTGCACTCTGCCTGGAAAAGAGGAGGTGACCTCATTTAATCCATATATTTATAGATTACAGTCCAACTTTCTTCACTAACTTATCAGAGTTTATACTCGGTCAGTGTACTGTAAAGTACACTATTGATTCTAGTCTAAATTGTGAACATGAAAAGTATACAATATAGTGCCCACAAAAACTGCCACAATGGAATGAAAAAAAGGTTTTGGTGTGTACAGTACAGTATGCACTGTAGTATATATATATATGTAGAGTTTTTCCCTCGCTTAAACAGGGGGTGCCTAAAAAATGCAGTGACCCATGATGGAGAAGATGAGCCTGATTGAAATTTTGGAGAAACGCAACCAGACGTCACACTGTGGTGGCCAATCAGATGTTCAGACTGGTCAAGCTCAACTGGAGTTTATGAACTACACTATGTTACTGTCCCTGTTGTGTTCTGGTTTGATCAACGACATTTTAATCTGCAAAAGAAAGTTTATTTTTTTTTAGGCTCAGCCCTTCACTGCCCACACCAGATAAACCAGATAAACCAGATACCAGATAAAATCAGTTAGCAATTACCATTAATTACCATTAATATAAACCATATCACCTTAGCTCACTAGACATAAAGAAGATAATTTATGGATGGTCTTATTTAGACAAGCAGGTAGCCACAATGTTCATGCAGCAGCATAGGAGCTATACTACATATAACATGGCAGTGTTTTCGCGATGCACCTCTCAATTCTTCACGGTCATTTTAATAGGGACCACAAAAACATCATGACACATCATCTTTGTTTTGGGCTACTCATACAGTGCAGATGTATTTCATGTACAAGTTCGTACTGAATCCCAGTACAACCTTTGTCTTAATCACGTTACAACTTGTAGTAGTGAAAGGGGATTATATGATTTTGTAGAGATCTGTATATAGAGCAGACCTCAGCCACAAAAATCCACTCTATCACCCTAAAAGAATGTCAGCATGGGAAAATCTGCAAATTCCAGGAATATGTACTTTTAATTACTTCTTATCTGTGAGGAGACACAAACACCCGTCTCCTACATGAAAGTCTGATTTATTACTGAATGAATCTTGGCTCTGAACATAAATCATGAGGTGTGGTCCAATGACCACGCCAGTGCTAATACTCCAATAGCAGTATTTTCTGACATAATGGGCTGTGAAAGTTGCACTTTGCACTTTTACTGGAAAAACAAGGCATACATCTGTGTCATACCACAATTAGTGCAAAGACTGGTGTGCATGAATACTGCAGCTGCACAAAATCACAAAACTGGTGCAAACTCAAAAAAGTGAGTGTCCAACTATTGCTACAGTGCTACCAGTACAGGCAAAAGCTATAACATTGCATGATAATGGACAAAACAAATCTTTCTGCAGAGAACACAACAATAAAAGGGTCTCGTACACGGTCAAAGTTTTGATAGCTACACAGCAAATTCAGAAGAGTTACACTTTTGGTGTTGGCCGTTATGAAACAATGCATTTTGCACCATGAGTGAAGGTATGTGCACGGATAATAACCTCCCTCAGAAGTGCAGTGTCACGTGTATTCCATGGCAGGTCCTGAGGTATTGGAGTTGTGATTTAAACAGAACTCATCTCATTGCTTTAGTAATTGTTGCAATCTTCAGCCTTCTATGAGACACTGTCCTGTGCCATTACTCTTTGTAAAGCAACGTCAAAGTCTTTACATTACAAATGTCAAAATAAATGTTAAAATAATTATTGTTTACTGTTTTAGGTTGTGTAGTTAACACATAATCCATAAGAAAAAGAAAAGTAACATGAATTCATGAGAAAGAGTGTAAATGACACCAAACTAGTGTTAAGGTACCAGCACTTCAAAAAGAGTTAAATTAACACCCATAGACACTTTAAAAGTGTTGAAATCAACTGGTAGTGTTAATTTGGGTATGCTGATTTTGCTGTGTACTCAACACTGTTGCACCACTTCTTAGGGTACTTCACCTTGACAAACCCTTTGAAAGTTGTGAAAGGTACATTTATGTTTTCAAGGCTGGGTTTGAGGGTGTTAACCAAGTGTGGACCCGTATCAGTAATTGATACTGTCAGTGAAGGTAGGGACTACAAAAGGTGTTGAAGTATCAGCGGCAGCGGTCATGTGATAGTTTACACAGAGCACTCTCACACGAAGGTGTGCACCCATGCATGCACACAGACAAAGAGCTATTTAATAAACACCACGTGCATGCTGCTCTTCGTGAATCATCACTGCAGGGGACGATTTAATTATGTAAATATAATAAAAATAATGCATACTGGAAACTGAATCCTCGGATGCAGCTTGAATGCAAAGTGGCTTCCTCCGTGAGCAGCATTTTCAGGATATGAATGTTACATCCAGCCTCTCAAGCTGTGAAATTAATCATTCGGGCCTTTGTGTTGCCTCTCGTAACTGCATGTGGTCCAAAAATTCCCCTCTTCTTCCATCATGCCAGAAAAAACGAACCAAGCATCAACAAATATGAACTCAGTGGAGGGAGCAAATCTCCATCTCGTCTTGTGTCTATATGATTTCTTAGTAGTAACAAGTCCTCTAGACGTCATTAACGAAGAGATCCTGGGTGTTTAACTTTCACCTTTGACACACACAAACATATTCTACAACTTCTAATCCAGTGTTGACCCATTTCAGGCAGGTGGTTTAACCTGTTGGACGACAAACATGAGTCTAGTAACTTGCATTGCCACAGGACAATAAGACGTGTGTTTCATTTTAACTTGTGTGACCGGATGTGACATGTTACACGTACAACCACAAGCACACACACACACACACACACACACACACAGACACACACTAACAGGGCAGGGGGGCAGAGCAGTCAAACGTTTCACATGTTGTTTGTTACATTCTAACTTATCTTATCTATCTACATGCATTGACTGCGCCTATAGAGTACTGTACTAGTCCTTTAAAGAGTGTTACACTCCATCACATTCACCCATTTACACGCACATTCATACACGCACATTCATGCATGCGCTGATGGCAGAAGCCGACATGCAAGGTGCTCGCATGCCGACACTTTGTGTATCCAAGGACGCTTCGACTAGCCTATGTATGTGTGCATGCATGCCTGAGTGTGAGCCTGCATGAGGTTTGAGGTGCCACAGATGTGAAAAGAATGGGGCAGGCATCAAACATAATTCATTCAGCCTGTTATAACAAATAGATTAGATAACCACAGTGCAGCGCAGCAGGTTTCCCCTCTGAATGGCCTCCAACATGCAAACACCTCCCCACACACACACACACACACACACACACACAGACACACACACGCACACACACACAGACCACTCCTTGAGGCTTGGTCCAGTTGTAATTCAATCCAAATGTGCAAATGAATTATGGGACCGGGTGTGGAGTTTGGTGGAAGCGGTTGTGTAATAAATGATAAGAACACATGTATTTGAAGGGAGGATAATGGGATATAACTTAACATATTTTGCAAAATAATGTAGATTTAATATTAGAAAAGACACAGTGAGGAAATTATTAAGGCCGTAATTTGTTTACTCACATCTTTCTGCAAATGCAAATACTTTCATTTCATCCCATTCGACATGTTTCCTGTTAGAGCTCCGTGTTTTTCCCTTCCTTTCATTCAAAGCCACCGGGGGCCGTGAACCTGAAGATGAAAGTTCATGTGGCAACCAATCTTGCTCAGGTTGAAATGCCTCCTTTTCAGCCAGCATCTGAGAGCAGAATTATGGGTTGTGGACAGAAGACCAGTGAGGAATTAGACACCTCGCATTCTTCCCTGGAACCCATAAATCTGGCTCTCCCTCGACACTGAAGCTCTTGTTTGGCTCTGACTCTCTCCTTTTTTTTTATTGCACTTTCACTTCATTCCACTCCCACTGCTCAGCCCATGATCCGTGCTTGTGTTGCCTACCCCGTAGTTTGCATTAGAGACAGTTTTAGAGGTTGCGAGGGCTTTCTTGCTCTTTTTCTCTCATTACTCTTTCACGGCGCTCCTCAGCACCCCCTATTGTCTGTGATTTAATGCTGTTGTCGGGCTACAGAAGTTGTGTAACATTGTAGGAAATGTATGTTCTTGCAAAGGGCTGAAGAAATTGCTCTCATATCATATCTCTCATACCTATATCTTTACGCTAAGCTAACAGCTTTAATGCTATAGGTTCATATTAAGCAGTTAGACACGAGAGTATCTTCTAATACTGGATCTGCACAGGTAGCGCAGCGTGAGAAACTTCCTCCGTCTTTGTCTACAAGATGCATTCAGGCACAGTACTGAGTGTAGGTCATCCATGTTTTGGCAATAATCACTGTAGTGATGTGCACAAAAGTTAGAAATAGGTTTGGATACTTTGTGGAGCACATTTACATGCATGCAGCTAAATCCAAAAGCTAACAGAAACATCTAAAGGAATTATTTTTTATTTTATTTCACATAACAAAACCTTACCTCCCTAAAGTCATCCCATCTTGCCACCATCTTTCTCATCCATCTTGCAAATCCCCCCTTTTCTTTCCCTGCCTGCATGTCTCCACCCTCTTCCAGTCACTCCTTTCCATCCTCAATGATGTTTGCTCCCTTTCCCGGTCTTCCTTTGCTCTTTTTGCCCATTTGGTGCATTCCAGTCCTCTGCCATCATCACCTGCTTTTCATGCAGGCCCTGCAGTACACAACTTTTCCTCAGCAATAAACCAACTTCTGGACAAAGACTCTTTGGTGTTACTGTGGACTGCCCACTGTTCCCTGCTACTGCACAGAGAGAAAGAACATAAAAAGTGAATGGAATTACCAGTAAACCTATTTATTTATTTGTTTGTGCACTCAGCAGATTCTTGTCAAGGATTTCGAGCACCGTGCTCATTTGTTCCATCGTGTGTGTTCTATTGCTTGGCATTTCTCATTTTCATTCAAAGCATCAGAGTCCTGGTGCCACAGTCTCAGAGAGCGGGCGCAGGATCTTATCCATTCCAGAAATAATAGCCCTTTATGAGTCATCTGTGGTCTGGACAGGAAGCACAGATCCAGTTTTGAGGCTTAGATTTGGTGATGGTCAGGTTTTTTGTGCCACTTCTTTTTTTTTCCTCCTCAACGGGGAGTAGCCATGAGGGAGTGAGTCACGTCAACTTTATTTCCCTTTCGTGAGTGCCTCCTGTTTGGCTACGCCATTGTGTTTCTCTTTTATTGTTCTCCTCTCATTGTGCCAATGTGCAAGTTTGCTTACTTTGGAAGGTGTTAAAAGTCTAATTGCATAACCACATTTCTAGTTATGTTTTGGGGGATGAACAGAGTGTTTTGAGATGCCAGCACGTTTTTTTTTAATGCTTGGGAAAGTATTAAGGTTTAGTTTGAACAGCCGAGCCTGAGAACAGGTATCAAAGTGCTAAAAGTGCTTGAACGCCTCACAGTGAACACCCCAAAGACCAATAATGGCTGTTTGATACAGCTTGTGTTCCACCAACCTCAAAATTGCAGGTTGTTAGTATTATCTTACTGTACCGGTGACAAAATGACACACCTTTGCATGAATACAATAGTAGTCGGATTACCCTGTGTTCCTCTGTTTATGTTAATTCTCTGATCTCCTTTGTTACACCCAGTGGCATATATTATGTATCACAAAGAGAAATTCAATGATCCGTTTGAAAAGAACCACTGGGAATTCAGCTCTAATCCCGATGTCCCAATTTCCCCAACTGTTGCCGTAGATAGTCCATTTGTTTGCCGCACAACCGTGATAAATTCCTCACACTGCGGTAAACAAATACAACCATCCGCAAAGTCGCAACAGCTATGGATTGAAATCAATTTTTTCACACACACGTCCGAAACGAAGTCTTACTCTCTTGCGATTCTCCTCACTGCATTTCCAAAAGTGGAGCTTTGTGTTTTAAGGGAGAACAGACTGAAAGCCCTGCTTGACCTTTTTGGCATTTATCTCATAACTCTGTTATCTCCTCTGTCAGAGGGGGAAGAAAGTATTTGCAACACAACAGTCAATCTTTGTAGTTTTAAAGGATCTTCTCGTACAACTGGAATGGAAAATTTAATCAATTTGTGTTCTCAATGCTCCTCTGTTGTTTTATCAACATACTGTACAGTAGGAAAGACCTGGCAAGTTTATAAATCGTTCAAAAATGATGAAATAAAAAAATTCAGGATACTTATTCAGAGCGTTTGACATATGGAGATACTTACTCTCTTATCACTCTCCATCCAGCAGCCTCCCAGCTTAGAATGGTTGGAAACAGTCGAGGCAGCTATTCTGGAGGTGTTTTAAAATAAATCTGCATACCAACATCACCTTGTGGCACATAAATGGTAACCCGTAGATTTGCCAACTCTCGTGAAATTTAAACATGTTGTTTCTGCATGTGGGAGAAGTTTGCTTACAAAAAGCCTTTCTGCCAGGAAGCTCCTGTTTGTGACTTGTTGTGAAACTAAGACTCATTACTTTAATCCAAACCATGAGTTTTCTCTGAACTTAACCAAGTAGTTTTGGTGCCAAAATTAAAACTGAAGATAATAGTAAAAAAAAAAAAGAACTTGTTTCATCAACCATTGCAGGATCAAATGCTCATGTGCGAGAGTTTGGGAAATCTTAGGTTAACCTCGAGAAACGACCGTTATCTTGCCTGGAGTCTTGTCACTGGAATGACATTGCTAGGCAACCAGTACTTACCTGTCAATCAAAGCTGCCACGCTGTTAATTATGCGCAAATTTAAGCTTTAATATCATTTGAATTGGTGAGTTTAAAAAAATTCATCCCCTCACAGTTTTCATGATCGGAGAAATTAGAGTTAAACTAACTATTTGAAACATGGGACACATATTTCAAACAAATCCGCTAATTAGTTCTGTACTGTACTTTCAACATATATAACCACCTCGACCAGTATGGAAAGATAAGATATGATTCATATTGTTATGTAACTCTGTTCTTGCCCATGCCACCCACATTAAGTGGCCACTATTTTGTCTTTAGACCAAAATTACCCCGGATTACACCGACATGAGGAGGGCCTCACTCAGCAGTCAAACATTAGAGTAGGCCCGGCTTAAACACAGCAATCAGGCTTTGTATATCATACGCTTTTGTGTGAGTTTTAAACACAGACACACCCAGCTACACACAGAGGCCAAAGTAAGCAAGAGCCAAGCTTGAGCATGGCTATATACAGTACGTACGTATTAATATATATGTACTATGCACTTACTGTGGCTCATTTCAGAAAATGGTTTGACTGGTTTTTGTGTTTGCATTTCTGTACAGCAGGTGATAAAACCTAGATGAAAAAACGTGCTGTAGAACTGAGATTGAACATGTGCTCGTATGCTGTGAACAGTAATCTAGTGTCTGCTGTCTGAAGGCTGTCTGCAGTATAATGTTACACAAAATACCTGGCTGTTTGTGGCATATCCCTGTTATGCCACAAGTTATGCTTGCTCAGCAGCATACTGTCCTACTAGGGTTTAAAGAGGCCATGACTTAAATAGCGGAGGGGTAGATTTATTTGATACATAACTAAATTGTACAATAGTGTCTTGAGATAGACTTAATGATGTAACTTGTGCACTAAACATGTTTTCTAAAACTATATTTTGCATATTTTCTTTCTCAGGAAGAGAGGAGGCAGAGCTTGTTGTCTTATCATGCTGTAATAATTCCTCTCATGACTTATAAAAGTAATAAATAGCAATGAAACAGTGACTTTAGACAAGCAATCTAACATACACTATAAATCTCAGAGACAGTGGTATCCTCATTCCTCAGATTTCAAAGTAAAATATACTGACACCCTTAGGAGTAATGTGAAGCAGTGTGAGGATTGTTAGTTACACTACGGGGTGGAGCTATAGTAGAAGGAGGGCGAGGCATGTCAGGCCTTGTGTGTGTGGGAGAGTGTTGAAAAATTTGATCTCCATAGGAAAATACTGTACCTACTCATTTCCTTTTATCTGGAGCAGATAGTGACTAGAATATGTGGTTTCCAAGGGAAGTAGCTATAACACGTCATAAACAAATACATTTTTGATCTTGAAGGTGAGCTGAAAGACACAATAACAACTGCAACTGCATTATAAAAACCTAAAAGCTCTACATGTTACAGTTGTATGCAGGTGTATACAGCATGTGTTGCTGTCAGTAAGAGCGTTGGCTTGTGTTTGACAGCTTCAGTGTATGTGACTGGATGTTAATATACAGTAGATGCATGCACGTTAATTAAACTTAATTTATTCGGAAAGTTGAGGTCAGGATCTCATGGACAGGAGAGAGAACAAATAACATATTGGTGTCATTGCATTCACATCAGTTAAGACTTTTAAACTGAGCAATACATTGGTACATTCTGTACCCGGCCTGCAAATCTGATGGTGTTCCCATCTCGTTCAGCTGTTCTTTATGTTTAGAGCTAATTAGTAACTGGCTGTGTACCAATCTGTGTTCCACATGTGTTGTGAAGTTGCTTTTTGAGTAGAACAATCAGTCCAATTCAAATTCCTATACAGTGTTTTATACCACACAGGACTTGATCAAACATTTTTTAACTTGCAACATTAACCGTAGTAGGTTTTGTGCTCTTATGGATTGCATACTTTTTGTCTTTTGGTGGTTAAGAACAAACTTTATATTAATAACAGAACAGATGTTTTGAGGTTAATAAAAGAAGACTGCAATCTGGAGAAGGCCAGGTTTGTGGTAGATCTGAAGGCATAGAAGATTGTGTCGTCGGCATAAAAACAGAGTTCAGAAATAGAGTACTCAGTTCGGTGATAAAAATGATTTATGTATACTGTAGAGTAAATAGAAAGGGGCCTAGAAGTGATCCCTGTGGGACACCTTTTAACCATCTGGGGAACATGATTTGAAACCATCTGCAACAACAGTTTATCTCTACAAGAAAGATATCATTTGATCGGGCTGAAAGCACATATGTGTGTTCATATTTTATCTTTGTCAGTGTTGCATTAGTGTAAGAATGTGCAGGGTGTAATAGGAATGTGTTTGTATGGGCACAAGGACCGAGTGGATTCAGGTGGTGGGACTAGCAATGATCATTGAACTTGACAAATATTAGTCACTTAAAAAAACATTTCTTAGAAATACAGTTGACTGTGACTTTAGTACTGACAGGTTTACCTTTCCACACAAAGCCACCTCTTTGTGTCGCTCACCTGGCTGTCTCTTAAGTAGATTATGACTCTCCCTCCTCCCTCCAAGCCTTGACATATTGTTTGTTCACGTAGTCTGACATTTCTAATATAAAGATGGGATGAGGGTTATTTTTATGAATGGACCTCCCACACATATTAGTAAGCAGCGTTGTTGGAGTATGAATCATACAGCAGAGTGAAGAGTTGGAGGAGTTATGAGCAGATATGGCTGTCCCTGCTACAGATTTAACCTGTGTAATTACTGAACGTCAAACATATAATTATTTAGACGTGCACACATACTTGCAGAGGAAAAGAAAGAAACAAACACAAGTACACGTTGTACCCAAACTATCGTCATAAAGAAAATAATACATTCCGGTGCCTAAGGTCCCCCTCTCCCATATGTTTCACCAAACCTCTAAGACATTTTGTCATTCAGCTGCGACATGAGGATGAGCTAAAGTTGGAGTTTTATCAGTCTAATAAATACCACTTGTTGAAGTAAGTGTCACTTATGCCTACTAGGGTCTAAAATCCTCTGAGCATTCCCACTGCAACCAAAAACACTCGCTTTTCCAGGCTTGACTCCAATGTTTTTCCTGTGACTTTTCTTTTCCATGCTCTTTTTTCACCACTGAGCCTTTTTGGATGTAAAGCGTTGGCATTTAAAACACACTGTTGGTATTGTTCTAGGGTCCATGGGGGTGGTCACATTGCAGTTTATGAGATTTAAGAGTTGCACTTTTACTACCTACTAAGTGTGATGTATACACATATATAGAATTTACAACAAAGTGGAGAAAGAGCAGGAGACAGTGAGTCCGAGAGAATGACTTCAGAGCTGATGTTTTACATAATATAATTTACTGTTGTATAAATCTGCCGTGATTACACAATCAAACGTTACCCATTTTTATTCTTTGAACAAAAATCTGATTGTCTGCAACTGTCCACTAAATGGTATTCGGCCTCTAAACGCTACCATTGGTAACCTTTTGAAGAAGAAATAGGACCCTGCAATGGACCTTTCTTTTCTTAGTTACTGTTGCTATGCCTGTCAAGCGTTCAAGCTTCCCAGTCTATCTCCACACACAGAGGGAGTATACAATAATAACAGTGGCAGATTTACCATTTGAAATTCTTAATAAGTCTTTGAGCAGAGGGTCATAGACTTTACATCAAAGCAGACAGAAGCAGCTTTCCATTTTTAGTCACAGATCATTGAGTTTGCTGCTGTCACTGCTGGATTTTATTAGCTCAGCTCTGTGATGAGTGAAATGTGAATGTAAGAACTGATTTTTATTGCTTCCATTTGAAACATTTGAAGATTAGAAACCTGCAAATGGTTATGCATGATATTATTAGAATTTGAGCCAAGGTTTACAGATTGATTATAGACACAGGAAGAAAGAAGCAACATTGTTCTCATATTAAAGGGAAGTTTGCGAGCACTGAAAGGTCGTGCAGTGTTACAAGACTAAAAAAAAAGGTTATATTGTTTTTTTTTGGCTGGCACATTTATTCAGAATTTTAAACAGATCACGCCTTGCAACGCGGCTTGGCTCGTTTTTTGTTTTTTGTTTTCCATTGTCAAAGTTATAGCTAGTACAACAATAGCTTACATGATACCTGGTGCTGTTTTTGGTATTGCCAAATTCCAAGTCAGCTGAGATAATACTACAGGACATCACACTGACCTCATATTGCGACCACAATTTTCGAATTCACTCAACCCAGATTAAAAAAAAATTGTAGCCAGCAAGCCCATGATACGGTCATTTCATCAAGGGCAGGCAGGGCGTTCTTTATTGTTCTGTTTCACCTGGCGTCTCCATGGCAATTATCTAAAGAAATGATGACCTACACTGAGCCAGCCATACCATGCAGTGGAAAGATGAGAAATGATCAAAACGCTGCTATTAAAAACCAACTCCTATTTAAAAATCAAAGGTTTTTACATGTCTAGATTACATATAAATGTTGGCAGACATTTCTATAGGATGTGAAAATGAAATTTATTACATAAGCTACTTCCTTTGCATTTCAGTTGTCTCCATGGTGATGATGGCTTGTTTACTTCTGCCTACAACCTGGATTAGTCTCAGCTATATCTGGAAGTATTTTTAATGTGAATATTTTTACATTTTTTGAATTTTGAAAGTAAGAAAACAAGAATAACATCAAGTGACATTACTTGCCCGTCAGAATATGCTGAATCTATCTTCACTTACCCTGACTTACCACATATTTACACGATTGTGATGTAGAGACATGAGACACACAAGTCTAAAAACTGTCTCCACTATAAGCCCTTGGGGAGAATGAGTTCATACTATATGGAGTATTAGTCAGCCTTTTGCTGAGTGGCATAAAACTCAACTACCCCTTCCTTTATTTTAGGCATTTCTGGTTTCACTCGAGAGAAAAGAAACCATCGTATACACAAACCACATGCCCAGACAGCTTCCACGAGGGGATCAGAATACACACAGTTGCAGTCTGTCTTGTTCAAAGGTTATAGCCCGAGGCACGCTACAGAATGGCTTTTGACTATTGTCTGACGTGGTACAAAAGACAGATAATTGTTTTCTTTAATCAATGAGATTCTTCATGTTTGACCTATACATCTGTTTATTACTTTTCAATAATTGAAACCACACACGAGCTAAAACAAGGGAGACTATTGTAAGCAGCACGATGATTGGAAACAGATTCAACACACTCAATTTTCTGTACTTGCCACTCAGGTTAAAAAAAGAGAGAAAAGAACACTCTAAATTGGTTCTGCATAAACAAAAACCCTACAGAAATTCGTACACTTCCTTTTTCCATTTTAAACCCTCGCCAACGTTTATTTTTCTTTGGCATTGTTCTAAAAGCCTAGGGACTGTTTGGGTTATCACACAATCATTCCTCCGGGGAAGTGCCAAAGAAACAGTCAGAGTTAATGGAATGAGCCTGACGTGGATCTGTTTTACAGGAGGACTATGTCTGTGAATGAGCCTCGGAGTCCTTTTGCCAGGAAGAGAGGCGACTTCAAATCTCCAGTGACACACACTCACGCTGCTGTTTCCACACATAACTGCTCGCCGTAACGGCGCATAATTACACATTGCACGGTTCCGTTTATCTCTGTATCCATGGCAACCA
The DNA here is from genome assembly GCA_004119915.2 of Collichthys lucidus. Classification (NCBI taxonomy): domain Eukaryota; kingdom Metazoa; phylum Chordata; class Actinopteri; family Sciaenidae; genus Collichthys; species Collichthys lucidus. The sequence continues at coordinate 14,381,105 of CM014087.1, forward strand.
CAGTCAAACTATTTCCATGGCAGTCACATTATGCATCTGGCAAATTCATCATTGCGCTGTGGTAAACCCCCGTTGCCATGGCGACTGTGTGGGTGTGGCAAGGGATAGAGTGACATGGGCGGTGGGCGGAGGAAAAAACTGCTAAAGAGGGATCAGACAAGGACACACATAAGAGAAACATAAGAGGAATATGTGGTGTGTGTGTGTGTGTGTGTGTGTGTGCGTGTGTGTGTGTGTGTGTGTGTGTGTGTGTGTGTGCATTGATATAAAGAAGATGAATAAGATCCATATGTGTTAATGAGGAAAAGATTTCCACGAACTCAAACAACCACACGCTATGGATGAAGTCTGATTTTTTAAATCAGGAAATGCTGCTGTTCATAAAGCGAGGGCGGAGAGAGAACAGGAGACAGAGAATCAAATAAGGAACCCAGCTTTTTGTGGGCACTAGTAAAGTGGGCAAATGGCCACTGAGTTGAGTGGGACCAGGTTTTTCCATGGAACATGTTCGTTTTCTCTCCTTCTCTTTTCCCTCTCTTTTTTTTTCTTCTTAATCTGTGCTTTTATTCTTTCAAACTGCCGTGAGAGTTATAAATATCAGGAGTTGGTAGGCTTCTGTAGTGGAAAAGGGATCATCATAGTAGGTTAGCGGTAGCATTGATGTGCAAAAGAGTCTTCCAGAAAGTCTTCAAATAAAAGGCCCAGAAGGAAAGACGCCTGGAGCACAATCCTCCAGGTGTGCTCAGATGATTGACCAGCCTGCTTTCAGATTGGCATTTCAAGTGTCAGAAATATTAACGTCAACTGGGCCGCGAAAGATGTCGATGTATTGCTTGGCAACAACGCAGTCCCAGTCAAGTTGCAACTATTTGCGTTGGCAGTGGCAAATAAATGATTAAATAAAGACGTAAATCATAACATATCGCCACTTTCTAATGGAGCTTGTAGAACCGCTGTATAAAAGCGATATCACACTCGAGGTTAGGACATCATACTGAATATCATTCGTGACCAAATCGCAACTGCGCTGATATTCATCCCAGCACTCTCTCTCTCTCATATGATAATAAGCCCTGCTTAGTTACTGTTGCTACGCCTCTCAAGCCTCCTGCGCTCTCGAGACACACAGCTAACTTTACCAGTTGGCAGATTTACGACTCGTAATTCAGATTCAGCATCTTGTTTTAATTTTCAGTGTTGGCAGGGTTCTGATTTCTTTTTGCTGACTGTGGATTTTACTTCCTAAAATGATGACTGCCGCTGGCAGATTATGACGACTCTAGCTAGCGAGTTTGTTAAGCTAAAAAGCTGGTACGAAATGCTGCCTCACTTATTTTATCCAGCTGACTTGTATAAAAACACGAATCCTGTGAAATCAGTCGTCAGTATGCACTTATGCACTATGACGATCATCTAAAGAAATGACCTACACTGAAAGGAAATTCGAGAAATGTATAAAAGAGTTGAGTCGAGTTGGCCATAGCTATATCACAGTATACACTAAGCATCCTAACATTGTAAGATTGTAAGTCACCTCACAGTGCTTACAGTGTCTGCCTGAGCTGAAAAACAGCTTGTTGTGTGTTTGCTGTTGTGTTTTTTGGTTTCGGAGAGAAGAAGAGAAGTATCACTTTACTTTATTACTTGCATGTATGTAACCACATAGCTGTCACGTAGGAGAAGTCAGTGCCCAATCTAGTTCTTGGTCAGGAATGATAGGCATGCCTGAAATAATAGGCCAGAGCCCGGCGTGGAGGATGATGAGCTTGTAGGAAGATTTACTGCTGGGGAACAGACGGGGGCAGGTAAGCTGCTACACCTGTGCACGCACATGTTTGTGTTAAAGTTCAAGGTTAAAGTTGAAGTTTTAAAGTCCAGATGTACTTTACTATAGAACTTTGACACAACCAACTTTCTGCTAGTGTTGCTACCATTCTGTCCTGTCCATTTTTTCAGCATTACTTTTTAAGTTTATATCAATAAGTCCTTCTGTTGTTATGGATCAAAGCACTGAACTGGCATTGGCCTCAAAATTGGATTTCACACTTACACCTACATACCCATAGTCCTGCTCTTCTCTGGACTGTGTGGATATGCACGGATGGCTTGATTGCTGTTAATCTCACACTTCTTTAGCTGTGTCGCACGTACAAGACATCTTATTGTCCCTTTATTTATATTACTCTATGACACATGCAGTCCCAGTCTCTGCAGAGCTGGGCATGGTTTCCACTCCTTTTTTAAAAGTGGCACACGTGCCATTCATGCCAACTTGAAAAGCCGGCTCTGGCTTGCGATGGTAAATTGCATCATGCTTTCATGCCATTTAGTACAGTGAAGATATAACATGTATGATCACACAGCAGAGTGAATGGAAAGACGCACTTGACCTACATGGTTAATTTCAAAGAGCATGAGCATATTTTTCTTGTAAAAGTATCACAATATTGCTGAATAAGCGAGCTTTACAGTTGCTAATTTAGTGCATTTCAAGATTGAAAATTGTATTTGCTGATTTTTTTATTATCCACAACATTGTGTCACATATCTTAATTATCTTAACCAACTTTTTATTGTGTGTTGCAACACTTTTACTTAGTGCGTAAATTAAAAAAGCCATCACACTGGTTGTTCCTGCATACTGGATGCACGGGGATTAGCCTTTATGTTTGTTGCCATACATCACTGAGAAGGAAATTCTTGTCATGAAATTTATATCACATACTTGACTTGTATGACATGTGGAAATGCCCTTTCGTTCCTTATGGGGGGCGATTTCAGCAGGCGTCGACAGTCTCTGAAGTCAACCTTCAGAATGCTGCAGTTTCCTGCCAGAACTCCCATCAACTCCAGCTGTCATCCACACAGCGCACACACTCTTCAAGACATAACACAATCGGATTTAGATAATACTGGTCTGAAATAAACAAGTTTTCCTATGTTTATCTTTATCAATCTGTTACACTGAGAGAGTGAAGTAAGACAAAAACGCTCAAAAGAAGCATAAAATTGTTTGTCTGCCACAACATTCTCCTATTTTCTTGGTGAGAAACCAAAAATAAACAATCTATGTGGCAGTTCCTGGTCAGCAGGCAACAGTTGCAGAGTAACCTTTATTATAAGTATTGTAAAATGTCTGGCATCCATTGCACCCAGACATAGAAGAACTGCATTTGAGCGACTGCAATGATTTTTATTTTGTTAAATGTTAAAATGTTCATACAAATTATAAAGTTATGGGAACCAATGCACTGAATCTCTATACACACTTGACTTCTCTATATAGGTCCATAAACTATTTACAACAGTGAGTATAGAATGATATAAACCTCACTGCACTATCATTTACAATGCTATATAGATATCCTATCATATAGATGTCCCACCCCTCATCTTAGCTTCCTCCTTCATCTCCATAGAGGCCGCTGCTACAATGCATGCCCAGCTCCAGTTCTGGCACGACACTAGCTCCGCACCCTGTCAGCATTTGCCTCCACCTTGATTCTGAAAACTTCCTCTTCCAAAACACCTGTGGTAAAAACACTACCGCTTCCCTGGTGCTCTCAGTTCACAATCCAGGCAAGATCACACATGAGCTAGAATGAGCTAACAGCAGCTATATTTTGCAGCAATTTACTTTTTACTCAAGAAACTCTGTAAATCACAGAAACAGCCAATAGTTGGTTGGTATGTGAGTTTGTGTTGTGAAATTTTACATAGTTTGTGCAGGAAAAAAAATCTTGTGAACTTGTGAACCTACCCTTTAATGATGTAATTTCTGAAACAAGTGAAGGATCTAGTGCTAACATTGCTAACATAAGGCTTCCAATATTTTGCCATTTATATAATTTCCAGAAGCAGGACTTTCTTTTTTGTATACCATAATATTTATCCAGAAAGACTTGAAGAACCTCCTGTTCCAAAGGAAAGCAGAGTTGAACAGGAATGTGCAATGGGAGAGGGTGGGTCGTCTTTCACTACTTAATGGTAGAGGGTTCAAATACACAATGGGGCCTTAAAAACAAAAGAGGTTATTCAGTGTGCAGGGTGATTGTACTGCATCCTGTCAGGAAACGCTCCTGGACAGCTTTAAAATATTGTTAACTAAAGAAAATGTGCGTTAAAATTATAGCGGAGAATCAGAATTCAATTCGACACAGATCCTGATTATGAAACATTTTTTAGTGGCTCATGAGAAACTCACCCTGCGTTTCTTGTATGAAGATTAACACGCTAAGCATTTATGGTCAAGTGGAACACCGGGGTGAGTTACACCCATCAACACACACCCTTGCCTGCCCACACACACGCACACAAAGCAGCAGCTTTCAGACACGCCTTGTGATAGCTTTGCGCAGAGCTGACAGCGATAGACCCTCTCAATGTTGACTCAGTGTGAGTGTTGCAGCACCTACAGTGTAAGGTCCATCTCAGTTCACGCTCGCTGTAAAGTCCTGCTCACAGCCCCTCAGCTTCCTGCTCAGCTTGTGATTATCCCGCAGATAGAATCAACCTCAGTCCATTGATAATGCAAGGTGACAATCACTTCAAGCATGTGACCGGTCCTGATAGAAGCCTTATTAGCACTGATTGAGTCGAATGGAATGAATGGCAGCCATATACAGCTGAAACTCAAATTAAGACACCCAGACACTGTTGACCTCATCGCAGAGGCAGAGATGTCTGCACATAATTGCAGCGTTGCTCAGGTAAAGAGTGCAAATATGATTGGAAGCTTGGTTCACCACTGTAACAAGAACCTGGATAAACAAAGGGCTTTAAGAAATGACGTAATGAGGAGTTACAATCGTTTGTACAGCATTGAGCAACAGCTGGATTGATCTCATCCACTAAACAATCAGGAGGAACACATGAAGTCAAATCTGATGAGAATGCTCTGGTGTCATGGTTTGAAAGGTGTCATGTGACGGTTTCCTGACTTAAAGGTCCAGTGTGTAAAATGTAATATTCCTAATTTTGTTTTATTTAGTTTTTAATCGCCTGAAAATATAAATGTTTGTCTCTTACGTGGAGTTGGAACGACCATGTTTCAGTAACCAGGAATGGACAAATTAAACATCGTCTCTAGATTTTTTTTGCTGCCACTGTAATTCAGTGTTACCACTGATAAAACCTCCCTGATGCTACAAAATTCTAAATATTGCACTTTTAATGTGTTAGTACCATTTGTCAAGCTCTGGTAGCTCATCTAGTATAGTGTGCACTCCATGTGCTAAGTCCTTACCTGAGTTTGATTTCAACCTCCAGCCCTTTACTTCATATCATCATCGTCATTGACCACCCCAACACCAACCCGCAATGAAAATTTGAAAATGTTGTAATTTGGGAGTAAAAAATTTCAAAAATAGACGCTAAAAGAAAAGCAAACTGGAGCAGGAAAGAAACGCTTCTGCTGGTAGCTGAGCTACACTAAAGAAAACATACAGCAAAGGCACAACATCAGGTGAGGCGAAGACAATAAAGACACACATCGACTTTATTCTTGTTGTTTGTTCACAGCCTTGATGCAAAAAAAAGTAGCGCAACATCTTTTAAAATATTTAAATCGAATCCAAATGGTAGGCTAAAGGAACTACAGCATTCTGAATTATACTTATTGTCTATGATAACACACTCATCATGGCTAATGAACAATCACTCTTAAACAAAGTGTGTGTGGTCGTGTCTGTTTCTGGACTGTAGTCATTTAGCCAACTCCAGGCCTGTAGCGCTGTAGAAGCATTTTGATAAATAGCTTTCACTCTAAAGTCAAAGTCCAGGAGTTCACTTTTAGTAATGTGATAAAAACAAGTGGTTTATATTCCAAAAAGGAGAACACAGCGGTTCCTTTTAGCAGAGTAATGAGAGTCAGACGATCAAATGTTTCATAATTTATGGTGGAATTACTGAAATTCATTTTAAAGTCCTGTTCTTGTTTCTGTGCAGTTTTGAATCAACACTCCACATGATCCAAAACCCGGTGATAATGTATGATCGCTGTGATTTCACTGCAGTCATGTGAATTTCACAAAGCAAAAAGGGAATTCCCCCCCTTTGGCACTGTTTATACAGCCAGTGTTTTCTTATGTGGCCAAAGCTCAAGCTCACAACATCATATCAATATTACCACATGTTCTTTTTTTAGGACCACTCGGTCCCTCTGACCACTGCAGTGACGCGCGCGGCAGTCGCGAATGGCGCGTTTTTTGAGCTGGTATCCATTTTGGCTGAAAGGACATGGGAGTCTGTGTTATTTTCATACGTTTCCATGGCGACAATGAGGCCAAGAGCCACTGGTGGGAAAGGAGAAGCTTAGAGAAGATGGAGGAGAGAGGGTATGGTGAAAGGGGTTGGACTGGTAGTGCCAAGATTTATGACTCATCATGGTAAGGTACTGGGGGGAGGAAATGAATGTAGGGAGGAAAGAAAAGCAGGGCTGGTATTGGTGGAAGGACAGCTGAAGGCTGAGCCGCCATGGATAGTTTCAGCCTGCAGCCTGGGGAGAAACATGGTTACAGCAGGAGCAATAACGGTTCTGTTATCAGCGTGGTATAAGAACCCTACACTGATGTTTACACAGTAAGCAGTGCTCTCATCAGCTGAATGATTTATGGAGAGGTGTTTAAAGAGAACGCATCATGTCATGTAGACAGACCCGTGGGCACACAGTTTTGTATATGCGTAGAATAAACTCTTGACACTCGTGTCCATTGTTTTTAAAAGCCTTAGGCTTAATGGCCTATAGTAATGAAAGCCAGCTGGTTGGTGCAGTTCACCTGGTTTGCAGATACAAGCATGTGGTGTGTGTTCTCTGCAGAACAACACTTTCACAGGTTGCTTGCAGCAGCCAAAGAATTTTGAGCCCTAAAGCATCCAAAACTGCAAATACCAGTCCAAAATGTCTTGTTGTAGGATACCGCTGTAGTAACGGCTATAGAAAACATGTTTCTACAGTAGCCCGGAATAGACAAACTAAAGCAAACTAAGGTTCTAGATAGGGTCTTTTACTGCCACCTTAGTTTCTCCATGCACTAAGGACAGAGAGGATAGGGTTGCAGTCAGGGAATACACTTCTAGTTGCCAATGAATAGAGAACTAGAAGAACTTTGATTGTCTTTAATAGATGCTCGCAACTGAGTTTGATGATGTGATGCTTTGATGGTGTGACCACTCAAACTCAAGCTCTGGGTTAAGATCAACATTTTTAAAAAAATTCATCTTATTTGCTTTCCTAAGTTAGATGAGAAGATCAATGCCGCTCTATTATACATCCATTCAAATTATGAAGATAGCTAACGTGAAGCTAAGCTTTGCACAAAGCCTGGAAACAAGCAAACAGACACATTATATAACTATGATGATGGTTTGTACGTGACAGTCTGTGGTTTAACATTGCTTTATGTGCTGTGAGGTCATTTCCTGTGTATTTCAGCATGTAAAACAGCTGAACTTGTAGTGCTGCTTTAGTGACGATAAAAATCATTTTCTGTCTGAAACACTGAACCTCCCCAATAACACCCCCCCTCACACACACACACCCACCCACACACGGACACATTTTTTCCAGCTGCAGCTGGATTTCTAAAATTTGACCCGACCTCCCCGATCTTACATGTTGATTCAGGAAGGGGTGTGTTTAAAATTCTTTAACCTACAGAGAGACACAAGCAAAGATTACGTAGATAACAACTCCACAATCCTCTCTAAAGACCCAACAACATAGAGAAGCTTGTAGAAAGACCAGGTAATGGTTTTGAGTGACTAGACTCCATGTCATAGGAGTGTAATGTTACAGCCCTGCCTCCCTTTCTCACCCGGACCTTCAGCCAATAGCAGCTCACCACAGTCCCCTCCCACAGAAACAGGCTTTAAAACTCCTCAGTAGTTTCTTCTCCTTTCTATCCACTCTGGTCTCTCCCCTCTGCTGGCCTGCCTGCCTACCTGCCAACCGAGCCGGTCTGACCTTTCCAGACTCATTTCATTCAACAGAAAGAAACTACTCCAAATTTCAGAATGTCAGCTTACAGATCCAGTTACAGCGTGAGGAGTTCTTCTGCCCCACGGAACTTCAGCAGTGCTTCCTACTCTGGACCAAGCATCAGCGCCCGCAAGAGCTTCACTGTCAAGAGCTCCTATGGAGGCAGGGGCTTTGGTGGAGGTGCTGGTGGCATCACTAGCAGCTCTGCCTATGGCCTGAGCTCGGCCATGGGTGGTGGCATGGCTGGCGGCATGGGTGGCGGCATGGGTGGCGGCATGGGCTTTGGTGGAGGCTTTGGTGGCATGGCAGCCCAGGCCCCAATCACTGCTGTGACCGTGAACAGGAATCTGCTGACCCCCCTCAACCTCGAGATTGACCCCACCATCCAGGCTGTCCGCACCCAGGAGAAGGAGCAGATCAAGACCCTCAACAACCGCTTTGCCTCCTTCATTGACAAGGTAAGAGTCAGTAACAGAGGGCAGATATTGAACATGTGTAAGGTCAAGCATTCTTTACCTTCTTCTTTGCTTTATGCAGACAGGGCCTGCTTTAGGCGGGTGGAAAGTGTTCACAGTGCTGTGCACATTGTCCTGCAATATTTGTTAAAGACTTCCATATGTTTGCCACATGCCCAGTAAATGCTGATATCTGCTTCCCTGCTGTGGAGAAAGTTGATTTATTGCCCGCCCTGCTTTCGTCAAGTCCCAAAAATGCATTGCTCAAACTTTATCTTTTGGCTCAGACTGCCCTTTTATAGTGATGAAAAACAGACTTGCCGAAAGGAGAGACTGACAAAAGACAAAGAGAGAGAGAGAGAGAGAGAGAGAGAGAGAGAGAGAGAGAGAGAGAGAGAGAGAGAGAGAGAGAGAGAGAGAGAGAGAGAGAGAGAAAGCAAAGGGTGTGTCAGGGCTGAGCTCAGGGCTTGTGATACGAGTTACCTTGGGAATGGTCCCTCCCTTATTTGGGGTGTGGCTCTTTTCTACTGACCTGGTGGCCCCCACCCCTCCCACACACACACACACACACACACACACACACACACACACACACACACACACACACACACATACACACACGCACATAAAGTCAGTACTGTGTGCTATTGTTCCCTTAATGACAATACCTTCTGTCACTGTGACACATTTTAAAAGGAGCAACTAGCCGGCCTGAATACATTTACTTTTTAATCATTCAAATCAGCATTTATGAGTGTACCTCTCCCCCGAGATCTCAGCAGTGGGTTAATATTTAAAAGGGTTGGTAAAAGGCCGGTTGGTTTCATGTTCTGCTCAACTCCAGCTGACTACTGGCTACATATCAACTGTCCTTCCCCCCGGTGCATTGATTAAATGAAGATGAAGTGCATTTTGCACGCTTCAACGCGAACCAGATGAACTTACACGCTGCTATCATCTGTTATCTTGTGTTAGCGGCTCATTTGGAGTCCAAATGACGACCATAGGAGGGTGTCAGCTAGATCTCACCTAGTAGTAGAGTGTCAGGGAGCAAGGTCCACTGAGTCACATATCTGCTATCTCTACTGTTCACAAATATGCAAACACCTTTTCAGCCCGCACCTCCTCTCTCACTTTATAAAATCACCCACTAACTTTCCTATCTGTGACACGGTTAAATATTTACCTCTCTGCATCTGTCTTTGGATGCAGCTCGACTTCACCCCCCTTCTGTCTATGCATTCATGTCGCTCGGCTGTAAAACCCTTCTGTACAAAAACAGGAAGACGTGCGCAAAAGGGGTTAACTAGTGCTATTCATCCATCACCGGGTTTTTCCAACCTCCTCTTGTTCTTACCTCCCTTCTACCTCCTGTCAGGATGCACATACGTCAGGCCTTCCTTTGGAAAAGCACAGCCACTTTGGAAACACAGCCTGCAAAAGCTCACAAAGCTTGAAAGATAGAGAAGAGCAATAAAGAGTTTAGACGCTGAAAAGGAGCCATAAATAGATCAAGATGACAAATTATCAAGATATTAACTCATAAAAAGGAATTTCATGAGAATTTATATCCAACGACAATGATTACATCTTCACATATTCGTTATGGTAAACAAACATGATTCTTTTACAAGCATTTGGATTGGCGGCTCACAAATAACCCTCATAAATAACCCTCAGTTCGTCCTCTTTCTGCTCCTTTCTCTGCACATCAGGTCCGTTTCCTGGAACAGCAGAACAAAATGCTGGAGACCAAGTGGAACCTGCTGCAGGGACAGACCACCACCCGCTCCAACATTGACGCCATGTTCGAGGCCTACATCGCCAACCTGCGCAGACAGCTCGACAGCCTGGGCAACGACAAGATGAAGCTGGAGGCCGACCTGCACAACATGCAGGGCCTGGTGGAGGACTTCAAGAACAAGTGAGTGTGGAGCTAACAACAACCAACCTGGACTTATGCCAGGCCTGTTTCCTCCTGAAAGAGTTCCATTTAGAGCCATGTGGTCATCTTTTTCATTTAGGATGCACTGGACGGGTTTTCCAAACGCATAGAAACTCAGCTCACAAATAAAATACATGTTTTCTTTTTACATTCGAATAGTTTGCGCCACAAGACGAGTCTTGCAGTACACTGAGTTCATCTTTTTGTGGACTACTCCCTACATCTGTCAGTCGTGTTGCGTCACACAAACTCTTGGGAATTACAACACTCAGGAAGCACGTTCCCATTACGTTACATATGACCGGAGGTGAAAATCATTTTACAGAGTTGGCTGTAAGCAAAGCTGTCTCTGAGTGTGGTGACACACAGGTCTCTAACACAAACAAGTACAATAGTGCTCCACACATTTTTCAGTTGTTCATGGACAAATGGTCCATATCAGCTTAGCTATGAAGAGTCCCATGGGATAAATATCACCTCTCACGCTTGGCCCTGAGTCAACAGAAACTGTGGAACTGTGTGAGGGAAATGTCCCAAAAGAGTTCAAGAGCTACGGATGGACTACTTGCACCTCCTAGTGTTACGTTAGAGTATAAACTCTCAAAACTGAGCATGCACAGGAGATGAGACACTTCATGAATATTCAACATCTGATCATAAACTGTTTTTTCCCTCTCAGGTATGAAGATGAGATCAACAAACGCACAGAGTGTGAGAACGACTTTGTCCTCATCAAGAAGGTCAGCATCATCAATTCATCTTGTCTTTGAGATGCAAATTTGATACCCTGTCCCCTCTTTGTGATGTCTCACCCTAACAAACGTTTTCAAACGGTTCCAGGATGTCGATGAGGCCTACATGAATAAGGTTGAGCTGGAGGCCAAGCTGGAGAGTCTGACAGATGAGATCAACTTCCTGAGGTCGATCTACGAGGAGGTACGGCACAAAATCGGCTTAGTCACGTTGTTTGTTTCCTGCTTTTCCTTTTGGCTTTGGCTTTTGCTGTCTTTCTTTTTTTGTTTTTTTGTGTTTTGTAATCCAGTCACATCATGTTTAAGAAATTTGTGATGTCATCTTGAAATTCTTTTAGCATTTCTAAGCATCTGTGGAGATTCCTTTACCATCCCTAGAAGTACATCAGCTGGATAGGTTTCCACAATGAGGTGCGGTTGACTGATCTTTCTTTTTCTGCCTTTTTGTTGTATTCCTTCAGGAACTTCGTGAACTTCAGAGCCAGATCAAGGACACTTCAGTCATTGTGGAGATGGACAACAGCCGAAACCTGGACATGGACTCCATCGTGGCTGAAGTCAAGGCTCAGTATGAGGATATCGCCAACCGCAGCCGCCTCGAGGCAGAGACATGGTACAAGACCAAGGTAATGAAGAATTTTTCTTTTGTGCAACTCAAGTTCTGGCACTCTCTTTTTAAATTTAGAAAGATAAATATGTTTTGGGGGGGGTTTCCAGTTTGTAATTTTAGTTTTGCTGATGTTTATGTAGTATGAGGAGATGCAGACATCGGCCACCAGATACGGAGATGACCTGAGGGCTACCAAGACAGAGATCGCAGACCTGAACCGCATGATCCAGAGACTGACATCAGAGATTGATGCCGTCAAGGGACAGGTATGGAAAAAAAGTGTTTTGGCACCATGGTCCACCACATTGAGTTATAATATACAGTCCTTTAGTGTTACTTAACAATCGAGAGAGCAGACAAAGACTTACTTTGGAAAAAATCTTCTTCCAGCGTGCCAACCTAGAGTCCCAGATCGCTGAAGCTGAGGAGCGCGGTGAGATGGCAGTGAAGGACGCCAAGGGCCGCATTAAGGACCTTGAAGACGCCCTGCAGAGAGCCAAACAGGACATGACCCGCCAGATCAGAGAATACCAGGACCTGATGAACGTCAAGCTCGCTCTGGACATTGAGATTGCAACCTACAGGAAACTGCTGGAGGGAGAGGAGGACAGGCTGGCGAATGGCATCAAGGCTATCAACATCTCCCAACAGAGCAGTAAGTCATCTTCATCGACCTTGCCTTCATTGTCTTTGTATTTTCTTCAGTGATTAGAGTTTGTTACATTCTTCAGATTTAACTGTTTTCTCCTGAATCCCTTCTATCAACAGCAAGCTACAGTGGTTTTCCCGCAGACACCGTGAGGAGCAGCTACTCAAGCGGCTACTCCAGCGGTTTCAGCGGCGGATATGGTGGCGGTAGCTCATATGGCAGCGGATACAGCAGCGGAGGCGGCTTCAGCGGCGGCAGCTCCGGAGGCTACAGCACCCAGAGCAAGAAGAATGTCGTCATCAAAATGATCGAGACCAGGGACGGCAAAGTTGTGTCTGAGTCCTCCGAGGTCATTGAGGATTGAGCTGTCTAGTTTAGAGGTGTAGCCACCTTTATGCAATCTCCTCAGTTTTATACTTACAGTTCACCCCCACAAACTATCATAATAAAGAAGTATGAAGTGAAATGCCTGTCAGCCACTTTCCAGCAGGGCCTAATTGTGTCTTTCATGAAGCAATAAATGATTCTAACACTACCAAAGATCTGAAAGGGACCAAAGAACTTATTTTGTATGTCTAACTGTCTGTACTAAAAAAACAGTAGTTTTGTTTCACAAAGTGAGATAAAAACTGGGCAAATTGCAACTATGAAACATAAAAGATATATAAAAACACTCCCTTGAAATCTACAGCTATTTCACACAGAGAATAGTAGGAATAGTGTTGCATCGAATGGACTGTGGTTTTGTCAAAGGAACGTGAATGTACTGAAACAGTGCTTTAGCATTGTTAGTCAACTAATGTCTTAAAAGTGCCTGCTACAGTAGGTAGTGCATGTCTTCCCTGTGCGTGTCCTGTAACTGAAACCGTTCGACCCCTTAGGAGGCTGCCCACGTCATAATGTTGTCCTGAGGTGCTGTTTTTGCTACCAAAACAAATAAAAAAACGTGTTTACTGAAAAAAATCATGTTGTTATTTTCATTTTTGATGAAACACAAACCTATATAAGTATTTCTGTACCGACATATATGATAGTGCTTGAAGGAATGCTGATTTGTTAGACAGCATATTTGACAGTGGCTGAAAACAACCAATGACTAGTCAAGATTAAGGTGAGCCTAAGGTGAGCATCAGTCTAAGTCTAGTTTAAAATCTAGTTTTAAAATTAAATTTCACTGTTAGCTATGTCAGCGAGTCAACGTACACCGTACCACCTAGAAACTGCTTCCTAAATGGAATCCAGTGCTTTTAATGACACCTATGTTTTCACTGCCATGATGACATGTCACAATTTGTGTTGTGAAAATGGACTATATGAAAAAGTTGGATGTCTCACTTATAGTTTTACACATAATTTCTTCCATGTGATGAACAAAAGGATGTATTCCATTTTCCCGTCATCTTACCTCAGGAAGAGCAGTATTTAGGGTTGTTTACAGACACATGAGTGTACTGTATGTCTCCTTCAAATGTATCCCCTAATAGTGTGTGATACTTGCTAACCGTACCCCTGACCCTCAACAAATAGCTCCATCTATTCAAACAGGGTGTTTTTGGAACAACAATACATTGGACAGAGGTCATTAGGAATAAACTGACTGATAAAGCCATGAACCATATCGTTAAACACCTGTGAAATATAACAGAAAGTATACCTATGTGCACCAATTTTTAATCATTTGATGTTTTGTGTGGGACACATAATCTTACATGGATTTGAACTGCTAAACTACTGGACTGGTAATATGTCCAGCAAACATATAGCTTCTGCAGAAACTTTTGTTTCAGGAGAAAGATGTTTTTGCAAATAGCCGAGTAATGCTTTGTTTTGGGTACTTCATATTTCACAACTCTTATTAAGAATGTGCTAAAAGGTGGATGACTGTAGTGGTAAGCTCCAGTTTATCTATATAAACAGCATTCAGACACACAGTCAGTGGTGCATGAAGAAAACAAGAAAACACTAAAATAATTAACCACCAGGAGGCATCCTAGGATCAGGATGAGCACTGCTGCGCACCCTCCGAGTATGTGCAGTGTGTGTGTGCAGTGTGTGTGTGTGTGTGTGTGTGTGTGTGTGTGTGTGTGTGTGTGTGTGTGTGTGTGTGTGTGTGTGTGTGTGTGTGTGTGTGACGTAGGACTGCAACAGGGCATATTGCTGACCCAGACTGACCTGTCGCAATGCAAAACAACACAAAGCCTGCTTGCTTTTCTGGACTGACAAGTTCTTATCTTGCTTTTCTTTTCAAAAGAGACCAATGTTTAAAAAAACATGACACATTTATATTTATCTAACAAAATTAATATAACAAAAAAGACTTCCTGCCTTGCAAGAAGGCTTAAAAAACTGAACAGTAAACAGTTTTACGTGACATTAAATCAGTCAGACCCGATGCATACCAGAGCGGTGACACACGACACGTACAAAGCGTTTGTTTGTGTGTGTGTGTGTGTGTGTGTGTTTGCTTACTTGGCATATTGACTCACAATCCAGGCAGACATGTTGTCTCTTAGTGTCTCCCTGCAGCTCCGTCTGTTAGTTTTTCATCCTTCTCACCAGCTGAAACAGTGTGCACATGTAGAAGAGGAATCTCACATCATTCGTCTTTTAATCTGAAATATTAAATAGCATAATATAATGTATAAAAAAAAAACACATCACCTTTAATGGAGAATTGTCAGGACGGTAGTTAAGCATTTCAGCATGTAGCAACCTTTTCCCACATAAAGGCAGGATTGTGTTATAAGTCTTGGTCGTCACATTTTTAAAATTCACTAACAATGATGATGACTATAATAATGAATTTCATTAATATATGATCCTTTACTTTAGATAGAGTCAAGTGGAAAAAATGTACTGACAGTTTTCTGGCAGTCTATTGACAAGCATAATAAATCATTTCGAAATTGAACTTCTAGGAAAAACGTTTCAGGTTACATGCTCGAGCTAATAAAGTGTGCATCACGGTGTGATCACAGTCTGTGATTCATAATAATTTACGAGCAGATGCTGTTGGCGAGGTATGCAATGAGAGGAGAAAAGGAGTCTGTCAGAATGCACAAAATATTGTTGAAGTGCTGGAGTACGGCACACATTATTCATACAAAAACATCAGGCAGTGGAGTTTTCTTTTCGGGCAAACTAGTGTGTGCACAGGAGAAATGCACAACGTGCATGACTGCTGCATCTTCCCAGAAAGCCCTGTGACTTAGAGGTTTTTTTCGTTCACTGTGGTGAAGTCTTCAGTGTCAGTGGAATAAAACTTTACTACATGTAGGCCTACACAATGCATATTAACAGTATTGCAACAATATGATTCATATTTAGCTCATCTTTAGAAAAGGCAGAGCCACAACTACTCCAGCTACTACTACAACAGTTCAGTACAGGTGAAGTTATCAAGATGTTGCATAATAGTTATGTGAGGCCGGCGGGATGCCTGATTTTAGATTCACTAATATAAATTTGCACATTTATACTTATCGTTCTTCATGCAGTATTTCAGAGCCCTGCACACTACATGTACTGCAGCTGTGACTGATCTGTGTCACCAGTGGGTGTGTTGCCTTCAGGGACACAAAAAAATCACCCAACATGCCAATTCCTAAGATGCAGTAAAGTGTCTATTAACATCAGTGTGGCAAAGGGTGTGGGCCTTATAGTATCTACCCTAAAATAAATAAATCCATGCATGATCAACAACTTCTCTGGTTGCTTAGTAAAACATAACATTCAACAATCAAAAATGACCTCATGTGTTGTAACTAGACTTCTTGGTGTGTAAAGCGCACGTATTTCCCATGATTTTCAACTCCCAGAAACTGGGTGAGCAGCCAACATGCGGCATCGTAGTACTGACTGTGCATTTATGCAGATATGATGGTCGTGAGTTCACACATACTGTTATGACAGCAGATGACAGGTGCCATGTTTGATTCATCAGCTGGCTGTTCCAACAACAACAATCTGACAACTTTCACTCATTGTATGGCATAAAGAGATTAACTGTGCCTTTACTTAAGCATGAGTATAACTAAATTGAGTTTGTATGCAAAACATTATCGGATCATTGTTATTGATTAAACATGTAACATGTTCATTTAAACTTTTGGACAAAGCCTATGTGGCCTTGCTGGCCTAGGTTTAGTGTTTATTACCTGTCAGGTGGTTGAATAAAATTCAGTTCAAATTCAACGGTTAGGTTGTTTAAGTAATTCAATATCAACTAAGGCTGGTCCTTAATTCTTCCTTAATCTCGTTGGGCCTTGAGGAGCCTTGTATCAAAATCAAGTGTAAGATTAAATGTTACATCATGTCTGTGCTTACATTGGACAGTGAGACACTGCTGTTGTTCACAGCATAAAACATTAACCAAGGGAACAATCATTTCAATTATTAGACTAAAACATAAGTGAGTACAGTATGTACACTAGCTTCAGCATGTATTGCATTGAGGTCATCAGGCCGGGCTGCCTTAACTCTCCCTCTCTACTTTTAGTGTGTCGCAGGTTATTATGACCATTATGGTTTTACCCAGAGAACCTGACATGGAAAAGCAAGAAAAGAGTATCAGTGGCTGGAGGGAAGTCAAGGTACACCAAAGAGTAATATGTAGACCTGGTGGTAGTACTGAGTACTGATCCGTGGGTCTCAGGTACTGCATAAAATGGAATGAATCATTTTGCTTCTCTGTCCCCTTCTTAACTACTTGGAAAAGATTAATGGTCGTCTTAAGATTTAGGACTTTATCTTAACCTTGAATCTTCACCCGTGAGCAGCTGGAAATCTTCATGTAGTGTGTTACATAATAATCTCTCCAGGGGTTACCCCTTTGCACATTTTTGTGTATTTGGCTTTTACTTTCTAGCATATTTTATCTTTTTTTTTTGCACATAAATGTGCACATTCATTTGAGTCCTGGCGCTTTTAAGTGCAGATTAGTGAAGATTTTATGAAATATGACACTACAAAAAAAATGCATATAAATACATATTGCTTCTAATCTTTCACATACGCCAAGATGCAATAATCAATTACCATAAATAATATGGTTTGCAAGTATATTGAAAACAAATCATTTTTTGAGTTTTTTAGACTATAAATTGGAGGTGCAATATGACAAAAACTTGCCAATTTAAGGGTTTAAAAAATCATTAGTATTTGATATGTATGATTAGGACTAAGGCTGGTTTAAAAAAAATATTTTAACATAAAAAATGCACACATTTATGTGTGAAGAGGTATTAACATTAGGATTTTAAAGGGGCATTAACATTTCCCCAGTACATACTTAGATTGTTTTTAAAAGTGCAAAAAATAGAAGTAAAAGTACCAGTGAGACTCTTAGGAGCTGAGCCGAGTGTGTGTCTGTAAAAGTGTGTGGTGTGGAAGAGGGGAGCATAGGGTGGTAACCACTTGGATGCTTTTATTGTCATTTTTAATCAGACTCACCCAGTACAGCTATTAAAGCCTACCCTCTTTTCTGATTGGAGGCCAGAGGCGCGGCTTGTTTTTTGCCACTGCCAGCAGAAAGCAGGTTCGGGCATGGCATCAGCATAACTCATCAAGAATGAAATAAGTCAGATTTGACTCCCAGGAAAAAAAGTTTCTCTTAAAAGGTGTTATAGGTAGGTGTTAGTTCTTGTCAGAGCCTGTCTCCATGCAGAGGCTTGGTGCTGTAAGGAGTGGTACAAGAAACCAATGTGAAAGGCGGATAAAAAAAAGGCATCAGTATAAATCTGGTCAACAGCGAACAGGCAAACGCACAAATCCATCCTTAGCCGATTCATATAGTGGTTCTTTTCTAATCCAATGGGAAGAACATAATGTAGACTAGTCTGAGCAGGTAGTGTTGGTGCCTGTTTCCGGGTGTGTGTGTGTGTGTGTGTTTGGGTGTGAGTGTGAAGGCATAAATCAGAAAAAAGTGATTCCAAACCACCGTGAATGTGAAGTCAAGTACAGGAATTCTTCTGACACACGACGGTACCACGAAGGTGGAGATGTCAGATCCGTTTAGGCCTTCTAAAGAAGTCACTCACTTTGACATGCTAAATATTTGTCTGTCAACTGTTGACTCTCAGTCGGTAATTATAGATGCTTTCACTAAAGTAAATTACCTGTTTGACTTCAGTCAGATTTCCACAGCATGAAAAAGTGCATCAGAGACAAGGGATGCAATGAGATCGGGGCCATTTCTTGCTCTATGCAGACTATACAGATGCAAGTTCAGACTCATTAAATAAAAGAAGTATTCTCCCAAATTTTTTGTTGGCACTTGCTTGCTATAGATCTTGTGCAGTGGCCTCAAACATCAAACCTGTGGGTCTACACCATAATCACAGAAACAGATCCAAAGTTTTCAAAGTATACCATAAACATTTGTCAGGAAAATGCTGCATGTTTTTGCATTTATTAATGTACTCTAGCTTGTAACGGACTGTTGCATCGCCTCAGATCTTCAGAGTTTGGCAAAAGGGTCCCCAAACAGGTAGAAACAGCTCTGAATGAGATGCTTTGAGTAAACTAAAATATCTATTGTTTAAGCATGGGGTACAACATCCAATCAGATCAGACTCTGATGGCTCTCCTTATGGGTGTGTCATCAAAAAACTTATGTGGATTCTGGAAAACAAATGTCTAAATGATCAAATCAAATATTTTTTTTATTTGTACAACCCAAAGTCACAAAGTACATTTGCCTCAGAGGGCTTTACAATCTGTACAGGGAGTGACACCCTCTGTCCTTAGACCCTCGGTTCAAGTGAGGAAAAACTTGCCCACACAAGAAACCTTTAACAGAGGAAAAAAAAAGGTGAAAGAAACCTCAGGAAGAGCCACAGAGGAGGGATCGTGTCACGTGTACAGGACAGATCAACACAAACATATTGTACAATAACAATGACTGATGAAATGACAATGAATTACAATGATAAAAGGATTACAGTAGCAGATATGGTAGCAATAATGACAGTAAAAAATGTGTAGTGGACGTGGTGCAGGACGACAGAGCACAGAAACTCTGGGGAAGTTTGGTTAGTAACATGCATTAACAAGACATGGGAGAGAGAGAGAGAGAGAGAGAGAGAGAGAGAGAGAGAGAGAGAGAGAGAGAGAGAGAGAGAGAGAGATCTCACACTGACAAACACTCACACTGTATCTGATCCAGAAACTTGTTTGCCCACCAACAGTGCAATGACATGGTTTTAAATTCTGCTTCATGTCTTCTGTCAGTGCTGATGTGCTCTGCATGTGCAGCTCTTGAGATTAGAGGGAGGTCAGATGGCTCACTCATTAGCTACTTACATTTTATCTAAAAATGAAGGTAGCTACTAAGGTCACATTAGTAACCTTACAAAATGTTGGCACCATTTTTGCTCACATCAGCAAACTTATCTATCTAAGTTAGCATATAGACTGCATCCTTTGTTTAAAAAAGTCTTGATGACGTTCTCAATTAAACGTTTCTTTCTTCGGAGATGATGATGGAAGCACCTCACAGTTGAGCTAGCTTCCTTCATCTCTGATGAGAGAGCACGGATCCGGCACTTACAACTCCAAGCCCCCCAAGAACTGGAAGCACCGGGCTTGAAGCCAATTTGACACAGTGGCCAAATTGTGTAATGACAGCAATCGTGACATAATGTGATGCACATATGACTAACACAAAGCTTTTATTGTGTAGCAGCTGTAAAACGGTGAATACATCACAGCCCGGTAGGTGAACCAGACCATCTGATGGTATCTGGAATTGGCAGATTACCAGTCTGAGCCTGTCTGTGTTCAAGAACAATAAAAGACCTCAATCATCTTAGTTGCTGTGCGTGACATCATATTTGTCTGTCTTGTTGCCTTGCATGACACACAATAAATGATGCCAAGCTTTATCAGCGGCCAAAGGAGTTAATGATTGGTTAGATTTCTTGATTGTAAGGTGTTGAAAGGGACTGGATGAACAACAGCATATCATAGATAGTTAATGTCACGGGTTGACATTATCAGCAAGTAGTACAATATGCAAATTTTACACAGCGTAACAACAATGTGGGTGTAAAAGTCATTTGAGAAGTATAGACAAGACGAGACACCTCAACAGGTAAAGGTTTTGTTCAGGTAAATGCAGACTATTATGTTTGGCATTTAATACGTGAGCATCAGGAAGAAGAGTCTGCTCATTCTGTGAAAGTGACTCCAGAGGTATGCACTTAATTGCTCACTACCCGTTGTTAAGCCTTGCTGACCTTTTGAAGTGTCACGGGCAGACTGAATAGAACAAGTTAAGTTAAGAGAAAGTTTAAAAAACCAGCGCGCTCGTTACTGACATGCTTTAAGGTGTGGTTTTACCTTCAGGTGGCTGGCATTCTTGTCTGACACAGCTGGCCTATAAGGTACCCGAGGGGAACAAGCCAAAAAACTTACAGGTGTGGTGGAAAAGCTGAAATGACCATAAATCAGAAAGCACTGCAAGGTAAAAGGAGATAAAAAAAATCTTAAAATGACATATAGTATATATGATAGAATGGTTTGAGCTGTGACTAGTTGCATCACATAACACTGTCTCTGCAGCATGTATTCTTGCTATACTATAAAATGTAAAATTGATTAAAAGCTCCCCTGTACTTCTTTGTGCAACATCAGTCATGAAACTGTACAGTTGATAATGTCTCATGTATAGGGGTAGAAAGACATGTAAGAACAAAACAAACAGGAGAACTTAGAACAGGCCTATAGAGTATACAGAGTCGGGTATACATAGTAAAATGTGATTTTCAGGAACAGGATATACCTCAAGGGAGCCAAGAAATACCTTTTAAACACATGACTTACAATATCCTTGGAGTGTATGAACCCACTGACAGTATAAAGAATAGACTTGCGTGACATCACACAGGTTTCTGAAAAGCTATTTTGAAGGTCAGGGAGGCCCTGCCCAGCATCTTGTTCACTGTCCTGCTTCTTCCACCAGTTAATCTAAAAATTGCCAGACCTGAGGTGGGCTGAAAGACGCCTGCTCTAATAAGCCATCTGATCATCTAATTATGCATAACAGGCTTAATATAATTTGAGCGGGTGAGTTACAGTTACAGTACAGTTGTCATGAATGGGGAAATTTGCTATAGAGACCAAAACTGTTTTTTGTACCAGGCTGTAAACATGTTTATTTCTGCTGTGAAGTTGGACTTTTTAACATTGAGGCTAATGGAGACTGATTTGTTCTGTAGCCAGCCCCAAGTGGACATTTGTGGAACTGCAGTTTTCAGCACTTCTGCATAGGCTTCAAGTCACAGACACAGAGGTTGTCGCTTAGTATAACCACTAAATGACTGAACCGCCACCCACATGGATCTGGGAGGATTCGGACCTCTACCAGATGGAGCACGTTACCTATGTACACTGGAGACGTGCTACAACAAGATGCTTGGAGTACGTTTGAAAAGATTCTCAGACTGATTGTTCCGCTTGGTGATGGGTGTCTCATCAGTAAACCTATCTGGATTCTAGAGAACAATATCTAAAATCAAAAATCAGCAATCTTATTTATTACTTGTCATGTGCTCCAAGTTCCAAAATCCACCTTTACCAAACAGAGTCTGTTGTGGCCTCAATTTCTCAGCCAACATATTCACTTTTATACTTTATTTTTCTTCTCCATCCAATAACCCATTGCTTTTAAGAGTGAGTACAGTGTTTGTTTGTTTTATACAATATTATACTTCTATTATTATGTATATTATTCATGGAATTTAGAGTGGATATATTTAATTTGTGTATGTGCTTGGCTATAATGTGTACAAATGTTTCCTGCAACTGGAAAGAGCAAGAAGAAAAAATGTATTGCGGCACTGTTGTTGGTGAAAAGGTTTGGGGAAGTATCTCTATGAAATTTCAGCATTGATGTTAAATGATTCTTTTTTTGACAAAAAGTTGGCATCTTGAAGCACCCTTACTGTAAATCTGCTGGTCTCTGCGTTTGAGAGAGCACAGCTTGAGATACACAGTACCTGGGAGGTGTGGAGTTAGGGCAGGGCGAGGCACATGTGGAAAGGTTAGTATGTACATGCCACCGGGCTAAAAAGGAGTTTGACCGTCATTTGCCAAATATATGATTTATAATGTGTCAATCAACACTAGAGATCGCATATAAAAGACTCTTTGTCGATATCTGGAAGTTTTTTAAAAAAGTGCTATGGGCACATATGCGCCGCAGCTTCTTGTTACTTACGGGCCAACATAGACAACAGAGATAACAACATATCTGCAATCAGATAATCAGGGCTGTCAGGCAGTGCATTTAGGCTGGTAGGACAACAGACTCTCCAACAATGTGTTGGGCTGAGAACAGGCTCTTGAGAGTGATTCAGATTACGGTCATTTGCAAACCCATCTCTGTCATGGTTTCCAATGTAGGGAGGGACGTCTGTACATGATTTACAGATATGCAATGATGATTGCTGTTTTGTTTTTTTTGTTTTTTTTTAAAGATTTTTTTCTGATAGAGGCAGCTGAAGAGTGCCAGGAATGCGGGGAGAGAGAGATGTGGAATGACGGGAAAGAGCCGAATTCGAACTCAAATTTGTATTTAATTATATTGTACTGTATGAAATATTGAGATACCGTATATACTGTAGCAAGGACCTATCATATTATATTATTTTAGTGAAGTCAATGTGATAATAAAATTATCTTATATTGTTCCAGTTCAAACAGTTTGTTTTGTTACTCTGCAGGCGCCTGCAAGTGTCATGGAACTGGTCCATCATCTTGTTTCGAGTACAAGTCAGGCATCTTGGGTTTCATCTGTCTTAAATGTTGCTAGCCCCATCCTCCCACATTCATTCAAACTGCACTGAAGACATACTTGGAAGTGAAATGAATGTACGATTGAGGACACGTGTGGCACACTGCACATTTGAGGTCACATCAGTTGCTCTTAGCTCTTAGCTTAAGAAGTGCAAAACAATGATAAAACTCAAGCACAACAGAAAACACTACGATACTGAAACAATGCAATCTGAACTAATGTCTACAGCTATCGCAGTAAATGTGCCAACCGTGGCCCAAGGCAGCCTTCTCTATATGTTATATCACAGCTGTGCTGTGGCGAGCTGACTCACGTTCTTGGAGTAAGAGCGTACACAGAACACGATTGTGCCCCTCCAACTTATCTCTGGGCTGCATGTCACTCATCGCGTAAAATATTCATTAAAATGTATAGTGCAATAAATAACTCCATCTGAAGTGTCGACTCACACTGTCAGATTTAATACATACTCGTTAGAATGCCTGTAGTTGTAGCGTGTAATTTGATGTGGCCTAGCTAGTTTGTATGCTGTCATAACTTAACGACAGTTGTGACAGCGCGTTGATAACACGTCAGTGCATCTTTAAATCTGTTCTTGCTGCATGTTGTGACACCTGAGATCTGCAAGAGTGAAATGCAAATGCAATTACATAGAGATAACTGACGCTGATATTCTCATTAGGTGTTTTTTTTTTTTGTGGTAATGGTAATTATTCACATTCTGTTGTGTTGCTGCACTTCATGTCCAAGACGGTAAAGAATGGAACCAGCCCTATACAGTACATTGCAGCGTTGCTTGAGTAGGCTGATCCTTGCAAGTCCTGTTGGGGTATCGCATGGGGGGAGTATGGAGTGTGTTGCATTCTCAGTAAACACATTTCCAGTGGTGTACCACAATTCCAGGCTTGCCCCTTTTCTGTTGTGATAGGATCACAAGGCGTAGTCAAGGTGAGCAGAGCGTCTCATGTGGGTACCTTAAAATATGTGTCTCTGATCTTTGCACATCAGAAACCTTGGAGCTGACTCTCATCCAGACCGCTCAGCTGCAAACCAAGTCTAGTTTTCATACAATGTACCACACTGGACCAAAGAGATTGTGCCCTTTGGACACACTACTACTGTTCCAGGGTTATGGTTGTGGCTGACTTCAGGCCAGTGACTGAAGTAGTGCTTGCAGATTTGGCTACTTCATTGTTAAAACCCTTTTCCTTTTGATGAGGTCCCTACAGTATTTGTGTACCTGTGCACACTCAGAATGCAGGTATTGTTGCCAGGGTGTGGTTCATCTTCCCAGATCTCTTTCTTCCAGTCACTTCTTTGATGCTGGTGCCATGTAGGAACCATACACACATGCATACACAAATGCGAACCCACCAGAACACACATGGATGCAATTCAAATAATAAATTGAATAAAACTCAACACATCTTTCCCATTACTACACATGTATGCTCACAGAGTTACCATACTTTTGCTTGTCAATGAAGGCAGCAAAGAAATAACGACTTTCAAGTTCAGCTTTGCCTCCACTGTGCAGTTTTCCCTCTGGCTCTTAGTTGTAGAAAGGTGTATCCAAGACTGGAACACGTCCAGAATGCTGACAGATGCTTCTTCTTGAGTCACATTCGTGGCTTGTGATACTTGTTCTGTTCCCCGGTGTTGCACTCTCTCAGACCTCGACTGCATTCTTTCACTTCTTGCTTGATTCTTGTATGTTGTCTTCAGTTTTGTCTCCAGGGGGTAAATGCATGCTCTGTTTGCCGTGCAGGGATCAGGCGAATGTCTAAAAAAACCCATTTGCATGGCTGGTCAAAGATCATAACCTGTGCATTACAATGTAATGTAATTGAAAGGGCTAGGAGTCCTACACAGAGGGAGAGTTGCACTCATCATGGTTAACCTTGTGCTAAATCGCCCTAATTCATCTCAAGTTGTGGCAAGTGGCAACCATCATAATCTTCCCTTTATGCTGTCATGGAGATTTCCCCTCTGGCTTGATGGACTCGGTCCATTAACACTCCCATGGCTATTGTAGAACAAGGTTATTTATCATGTGTGTGTATTGGAAATAGGGAGCAGGGACTCATAGAACTGTAGACAGATGCAGTCAACATCACACCTTAATCATAGAATGTAATGAAGCTGCTGTCTGCTTTAAAAATGGAAAGGAACACAACTCTGTCTGTGTTTAAGTATAAAGAAAGATGCAGTGAAAAATAAAGAAGATAGTATTTTATTATAAAAAGCACTACACTTGTACTACAGTCATAAAAATACTAACAGGAAAACAAAAGTAAAGGCGGAGAACTTCAGTAGATTCACCTCCACTGTTTAAGACCTCCTTGCCCTGCTTTTTTTTTTTTTTTTTTTTTACAAAGCATTGGCGAGCATGCAGTGTTGGAACACGTCGTACTCTTCAGCTGGCTGCCGTAACTATGTGTATTGGTTAACCTTCTGTGCGTTGCCTAAAGGGAGTCTTACACAATGAATAACCTGACCTTTGAGCAGGGCTTGGCATGAACTCTAATTAATTGCAAACTATATTTTACTAATGCAGTTGAATAAAAGTATGTCACTATGGAAAATACTTAATACTTAATTCTTAATACTTACTTATCAAAATACTTACGTCTGCTTGTATATATTGTATATATTGTATATATTTTTATTTTTTACTTTTATTTTATTTTTTATTTTTATCTTTATTTTTATTTCATATTTTTATTTTCATATTTTATTTATTTTATTTTATTTTATTATATATATAATGTTTACATCTTTACGTTTGGACAGAGAGAAACGTAATTTCAATTCTGTGTATGTCTTGTACATTTGCAGTTTTGACAATAAAGCAACTTGAAACTTGAACTTGAAAATGGAAGGATAATAGACTGTGAAGAATTTCACTGTAAAATAACAGTAAAATACTGGCAGCAGGGACGCCAGTATTTTACTGTTATTTTAAATGCACTACTGTTTTTTTATTTTAACAGTATATTACCGTATTTGGATACAATACATGACCGGAGAATAACGGTGGACGTTCGCAAACAACGCATCTACCATAATTTATCTAACAGTATAAAACTGTTTTTTGGATTACAATACATGACAGTAGGACAACTGTGGGTTATTGTAATTTCAAGTATATGCCAGTGTGTTATAAAATCTGAGATTTTGCATTTGTATAATTCTGACCAATTTAAAACCAAACTATACAAGGCTTTTCAAATACCCCCCTAGGCTACAACATTCAGCAGCAACATGCATTCATTAGTCCATCTGTCTGTGCTCAGCTGAAGAAAAGTAGCAGGTTAAGCTAGAGGAGGACACAGAGAGTAGCAAGAGCGGGCAGTACAAGAGCGCTTACTCTGACACTGTTTTCAAAAAACAAGAACCAAATCACAAAGCAGAGCACTAACTCACACCGTTTCCCAGACCTGACAGCACCGAGCTCCCTCACTTTAAGTTTATTTAGCTGATACTTGTTTCACTTAATAACTTCTACCAAACTGCTGAGCTGTGTCTGCCTCAGTTTCTATCATCGACATAGGGTTTCTATGCATGCTGGCTCAATGAAGAGACATAATCATAACTGAACTGATTCAATTCTGCTGTTATTGACAATTATTCCTAACTTCTGACCTTGAATAAAAATCAGATGCAGACCTTTAAGTAATATGTTTGAGAACCCTGGTATGGAGCACAAGAGAATATACATTCCATAACATTGCTGTAGTTTATTACAAAGTGCTCATTTGCAGACTTTGTAAGATTGGTGACATTGAGAACATTTGAATTATAAAAATGACAAGGTATTGCATTGCCATATTTGGAAGAAACTGTCTCCAATACAATCAATAGTGACAGAGTTTACTGAACTTATGAGCATAACCTCAGACACTGAATTAAAATACCATCTAGAACAGTGTAACACTGCATTAAAGTACAGTCTAGAACAGTGTAACCGAATGGTCTAGCTTGAAGACAAGTTTTTTGCATGTGAACAACAGTGGACATGGAAAAGAGGGGGACAAAGAAAGAGCAGTACTTCACAGCAGCGAATGCGGTAAAGCAGAAACTAGAAACATCAAAATTCTCTGAAGACAAATTGTGTGCTTGCAAAATTTGAGTTTTAAGTATTTTTTTTCTTCTTCAGTGTCACTGGTTGAGAAAGACCGACACTACTACAGTGGAGTACATAATAAAATGTGTTTGATGTTTTTCAATGTTGGCCCTGGTAGGAACACACTGACAAACCTTACTTCTCCAAGTAGTGAGAGACTGGGGATTGTAGGTCCTGACTCAGCTTTATCAAGCACAAGTAACACAAGTTAGATATATCTTCACAAAATTGGCGATTAACTTTATAACGTAACATTCTCTGAGATGTTAATGCCATATCAAATCAAATCAAATCAGTTTTTATTTGTACAGCCAAAGTCACAAATACATTTGCCTCAGAGGGCTTTACAATCTGTACAGGGAGTGACACCCTCTGTCCTTGGACCCTCGGTTCGAGTGAGGAAAAACTGCCCACAAAAAAAAAACAAAAAAAACCTTTTAACATATTCATTTAACAACTAAAAACTTTATGAAGGTCAGCAACACCTAATTGAGCTCAAGCTAGCTACTGAGCTTGCTTTCAGGCAACCTGAACTAATAAAACAGACCCAATAAAACATCTGAAATGTCAACAGTTCAATAGTCATGCAGACAGAACAACACTGGACACTACCAATTTCGGGAGATAGGCATAACTTTACTACCACATGACTTCTCGAGTGAAGTCAAGTTCAGGAATAGGCAGTTAGGTTAGTATACTGTCACTCAAAGCTGAGGAGTTTTAAACAGTGAAGAGTGCTATCATCAAATAAAAACATAAGCCCGCAATCATCAGTAAGATGCTGATGGATAATGACTCGACTTGAGAAGGGATGTCTCCACTGCTTGACAGAAAATACTGTTTTATTACAGTTTCTTATTGTTAACTCTGCATTAACTGTTAATTTATATGAAGCATGAATATTAAACAGTATTTTAACCATTGTTATAAAACAATTAGTTCATCGTTAGTTTGTGTGAGCCTAGCCAAAAAGTAATTGCAGCAGCAATTAGAAACATGTAATATAAAGCTGCTTGCTTATCTAAGCAATTCAAACAAAGTCGTGATCGTGATACGTCGCTGCTTGATGAAACCGCACAGATCTTCCCTTCCAGCGCAGAGCGCAAAATGAGTTTCTTGCATCTAACACAGATTTTATTTGTGATGAAGACAAAATGTTCTCTTGCACTGCAGGGTGTTTCCAAGCTAGTTAAACAAGGAGTGGAAAAGTTGATCAGATTCTATAATGAGTTCTTCGCTACACTAGAAAAAAATGTTGACAGCTGGTGACAGCTGCTAAATCAAACTTGGCAGAGGTGGAACACTACGGCCTTATTAAAAAAAAAAAAGGTGCAGACAAATGCAATTAATCAGTGCAGTCACATGTAAATAAGTCTCTGCACAAGTGACTGATAAGTAATAGTCAGTAATGGTACAACTGTTAAAATGTATATTGAACCAATGGATTATAAGTGTTACACCCTAAAAGTGTGTTTAAGAGACGACATGTTCTCCAGTGTATCTCAATAGGCTTGGCTCACCTGAATTGATCACTAAGGTGTGGGCACATTGTATGACTAACTGTAATGACTGAGTGGTCTGGCCAACAGTAAATAACTTGACATTTTTACCACAGCAGGTTGCTGTCCAGTATGATCCCAGTTACAGCAAAGTGTCCACTAGTATTGTATAATACAAAGGCTGTCCTAATTGGCACTAGTAAACAGAATGCAGTATGCAGTAGTAAACACCCAGCACATCTGAATCAACTCCTGATCCCCATCCATTTAATGTGTCTTTCTTGCTCCTGCCAAGTTCACTAGAGTAAACTCCCATCTCAAGGTTGGTTCTCACAGAGAGCTTGTGAACATTCCTCACATGCACCGACTAGAAAGCCTGAAATGTCCCTGTCATATCATGTGAGATCAAATACAATCCTGTACTAGATTTGTGGTTGCCACTGCCTGGGAGGGAAAGGTGAAAAGCTTTCAGCTGAGAGTAAATGATTTTATTGTAATGACAGTCAGATTTTATTGAAAGGTTTAAAAATGTAAAAGGGCGAGGCTCTTGTTTGTCTTGTATTTGCATGTAATAAGTGCATATGCAGAATAATGTGCAGAAGTCAGTCACACTATGTACAATTCTACTGTACATCAAACACAAGTTATGAAAAAAAACACCTTTAATGTGTATCGCTGGCAGAACAGTACAACATGACAGCAGGTTCTTTAACTTAGGTACTAATACCACACGGAAAAAAATGCGTTAAAAGTGTAACTTAACTTTTAGCATGTCATCAGTGTTATGGAATTTTCTCTTTTTAGGTTACACGAGGCCACGTGTGAGCCTTGTGATCCACGACAGTATTAACTGTTTGTCTTATGACTAGGTGCCACCATATCTCACTGTGGTGGCCAGGGTCGAAGAGACCTGTTGCTGCCTTCCTAGTCATAATAGATAGCTTGTTGTTGCCGTTCCAATCTGCGTAAGCGGACATCTGTGTCTCCAGACTAGGATGTGTTGACAATAACACCTCCAAGAGTAAAGACATTCTCTTTTACTAATTCTGGGGCGTATAGTATTTGGGGTGTGATCTTTGGGTTTAAAGTATATGCACCATCACAAGTTCGTCAGAATGCGAGACCGACTCAAGCACTTCAGATGTACTTTGAGAGTGTCTCTAGTTCTCCTTGGCCAAGCGTCAATAAATAATACAGCATAAGACATCAGAGGCTCCTGAACACTTTCTTCCCTCCTGACCTCACCATTGACCTTTGACTTCAGCAATTTCTCCACAACATTGGCGTCACGAACAGGATTTCAACAGAACAAAGACGTGGTAAGTGCAAAGTTTTATTACTATGCCTTACCATGTCTGCGTTTGACGAAATCATAAAAAACTATGTGCTTATTTAATCTGCCTGGAATATAAAAACATCTAAGACCCACCAGGGGGTCAGGAGCTTCAGTGTCTTGGGGACAATGTCCTGGCTGAAACCTCTGGCGTTGTTTGGAACGTATGTGTCATACAAACATCCCAGTTAGATGTTCAATTCGGCATATTGATTTAACGTGAGAAATCAAGAAAGCTGACAATGGTGTAAAAAAACATTTTAAAAAATAAATGGAGCTGTAACAATAATTGATTACAGAGCAGTGTACAGTGTGTGGATCTGAAGGGGGGCAGGTTGGGTTTATGACCCACTGCATTGCCACTACGTGGCTGTTTGTTTCCGGGGCAGTTTCGGGCTGCACTCGGCACAGAGAGACCCACCTGAGGTTTAAACTATAGAAAAGACATTTTCGGGGAGTTTAAATACACCCTCGTTTGAATCAAGATCGGGGATCTGCTCTGTGTCCTTTGGGAAACGTTGGTTTTAAATGTGTATACACTGGGAGAGAAAAAGAAGTACATTTTTCCTCCTTTCACCTCAGATCACCACTGCTGCAGTTAGAAAAGTGTGGAGACTGACCTTTAATGCTGCTGTATTGTGGTTTGAAATCTGTTTGTCTGTATGTGTAATGTCCTACTGCGCAAGCGAAAATGGGTAATGATCTGTCCAAAGCAGTAGACAAACCTGAAATCATGCAAACTGACTCAGCAAAAGCTAAATCAAAGACAAAACATCTTTCTGTAAAAGATCAAAGAACTAATGTGAAGTTAGATGGTCAACCTGTCATTGATACGCAGCATGCCGGAGCAGGCACACACATACACATCTGACCAGATATCACAATTTAAAGCAATGTTTTCGCCGCATGTGCCAGCTGGACTCATCGGTAGACTGAAAGGATGGGATTTTGTGTTTCCGTTCACTTCTCTTATGTGT